>JABUQX010055010.1:5000-7500 GCA_015478945.1 Trachelipus rathkii
CACCCTCGGGGGTGACCCCCCTCTATATACATCCTACAGACTTGAAATTTACAACGGATTCGTCCTTATCCATATATAGATTATATTCCAAGTTTAAAGCAAATATCTCTTATACTTTTTGAGAAAAAGCTGTAGGAGGTCAAACCCGGGCATACTACTTATATATATATAAATATATTATATATATATAATATATATATTATATATTATATATAATAGACATATATATATATATAATTTATATATACATTATATATTACATTATATATTATATATAAAAAATATAAATTATATATCATATATATATATATATCATATATATATATATATATATATATATATATATTCACCAACCAGTTGTTTCATCCGGGCTCATTTCTGTGGAAATTGGAGCGTGAATTTTACATTTCGATTCTTCGATCGATCTCATTGCCTCCCTTAAGACGATTGTTTTCTCTTTCATTGAATACTTCATTGTACGTCTCTCAAATAGAATGTGATGTTTCATTTGAGTCCCTGCCCAAAAAGAAGGACTTGTAAAATCTGCCTTCAATTATTTGTTTACTTTGGTCTTTGAATTTAGTAATGTTATAAAATATCAGTCATAGTATTTTTCAAACTTTCCTTGTATACATGGAAGAGAATTTAAACAATATTTTTTTTGTTTTAATCAAAATTAAATCATAATAGTATATATATATTATTAAAAGAAGATGAGCATGAGTAATTATCTTTCTTGTTTCTGCCCTTCCCAAATTGTAAAGGAGACATTGCCACCCTTGCCTTCCTGCCAAAAAGTCGCCACTGACATCCAGCATATTCTTAATCAGACTTTAGAATGTGTAAAGCTTCAACCTGATAAAGGAATGAACAATTGTTTGAATGTAAATTTATATTAAATTCAGCATATGAATTAGAAATTAGGCGCTATGGGCATGAAAATAAGAATGCTTAAATTTCTTCTACTGAGAAATTTCTTCCTCTGTACAGAGGGTTAACCAGGTTTGTTGCTCAACTGAAAATTTCTTAAGCAAATTGACCTATTCTTTTCAAATTTCACAAAAGCTTCCTCTTCTTCCTTTAGAAGAGAGCCCACTCTTGATGTCTTCTGAACCTCATCAAATATAAAGTTTAGATATTGAACTGATGAGGAAAATGGAGTCTCATTTACTTTCACCTTCGTTATGGTCTGAACAATGGTCAAGTATATACGATGGAGTTCTTTAACTTTATCCCAGAATTCCTCAATTAAAGGCTGTGTTGTACTTGATTTGCCCAAAATTTTAGTTACTGATGAGTCATCACCATCAAAAGGCAAGGATCTTAGTGGCTGCTGTTGACCAGGAGGCTGCTCAAGCACTCTATATATGATACCCATCTGGAAAGGCAGGACGCATTGCTATTAAAAACTTTCCAACCATTCAACTTAAACGAATCAAAAATATGAAACTATAGTTAATCAATTGCAATTTGAAGTTTTCTAAGCATATTTCTATTTTAGATTTTAACCAACCACAAATACTACTATGCTGTATATTTAAATTGAATGTCATTTTTCATAAATAATAAAATGAAAATGAGGCTGATCATCACTGGCAACTTCAGAGCTGTTGAAGTTTTTTTTTCTCCCCTTGTTTTCCTTTCAACTTGAATAACATGGGATACGAATTTTTAAGCATTTTAAATATGGCCATGCACTCTTGCAGTTTGGACAACGATAACAATTTTTAAGACATCTCCAAATGTTAGGATGAGTCCATGTGCAGGACAGACGTCACAAGCTAAGCCTGGGTATTTTTCTAGTAGAAAATTAAATGCTTTTTTCATTTGTGTAGCATTGTCAATGCATAATATATTGATAATTTTGTAGGAATGATAAATTAATATATTCACACAAATTACAATATTCTACGAGTTTACCAGTTATCACTTGCCAAGGTGCAAATATATATTTATGTTGGAGTTTATAAAATTAGCCATGAATTAAGATAAACAATGATTGCTGATAATAGTTAATTACAACAATTATTTTCAGAACATGATAAACGTTTTATTCTCATGAACAAATGCTTTTAAAGTTATTAAAAATTCACTCATTGGTGATTTTTAAAAAAAATTTAATGTGAAAAATATTGTATAAAAAAAAAGAAATATTGTATAAAAAAAATAAAATAAAAAATACCGATCTGAAAAAAACATATTTTAAGAACAAAAAACGGTGATTAGTAAAAACGGTTTTTTACAGCTCTACCGCTAACCCTCTGGCGATAATTAGGGATGAGTATATGAGTGACGACAATTAATGTATGACTCTAGCTTTAAATTCATTAAAAATTGAAATGTATGAATGTAATTAAGGCTCAGTATGTTGATCATTTCAAGGAAGAGAGGTGGAACGCCTAAGTTAACAGAAATGAAAGTTAACTTTCTGTGTGGTTATCGTCTTTGCCAGTGGGGTAAAGTAGATGCACCAAAAGGCACAAAGTGCACAGAAATGTTC
>JABUQX010055011.1:0-19264 GCA_015478945.1 Trachelipus rathkii
GCTCATATATTACTATATATATACGTCAATTGAAGCACGTTTATACGACGTACTAGTATTCTACTACTATTAATACTCACTAGTACCCTACTCTACTCATTATATTACATATATACTATATACGTATATATTCACATTCCTTGCTATCAGATTATCGGGCCCACTCAGTATATATAAGTGATCTATATATATTATATAGTTAATTAGTTTAATATACTCACTAATATATTATACTAAAGTTACTATATTAATAACTCATATATTTATATATATATTAATTTAATTAATTATATATCATATACTATATGACATGCAAACAAGTTTTTCCTTGCATTTTTAAATTGCTATTTATAACTATATTTATATTTTTTTATAGTATATAAATAATTTTTATATATTATATTATTACTCATTAAGCTTTAATTAATTTATGTATAATAATTATTATAATAATTAATATTATATATTATAATATTATTTTATAAAATTATTCTATCATAAATTTTAACATTTTTTACATAAATATTTTAAATATTCTTATTTTTTTATATATACTCAAAAGATGGCGAAGTTGTGATAATCAAATGAATTTTTAGTAAGATGCTCGTTTAAAATATTTTGATAGTGTTCTTTATTTTATTTTTAGTCAGAGTCTACATTGATATCATATTTATACTCTCACTCAGTTAAATGTGGAACAATAGAATGTCATCTCATTTTATATTACTCTCTCATACATTATTAAATTTATATTATAAATATATTAATATTATTATTTGTAGTAGTAATTGTACCGTTTTAATATATCTAAAATTTTACAATATTTTACAATTATTTATATTAATATCTATATATATATTAAATAATTATATATATAATTATATAATTAATATATACTTATATAAATATTATATATTAATATTTTATACTAATTTATACATATATTTATATATTTGTTTTAATATACTTTACTATTTCACTTATATTATATATTTAAATTGTCCATAAAAGACGAGGAACAATTATTATATAATTAATTATAATTTACTATATTTTATTTATATATAATTATATTAATTTATATTTATTTAGTTTTTGTATGTGTTTGATTAGTGATGTTAGTGATTGTGTTGGATTCGAATTGAGTTGTAGGTTATATTGTGGTCGCTATGTATGTGTGTGTTATTGTAGTGTAGTGTGTGTGTGATGTGTGTGTTTATGTTGTGTGTTGGGTGTGGTGAGTGTGATATGGTAGGCGTGCTCGCTACGGTCGTGTGTTGTACTTCACCCAAAAATTGTATATATTACAATGATACCCTATTTAATCTGATATAAGGTAAGTAACAGAAGTGTATTTATTAATATCGATATAATTGAATTTAATTACCCACGAATTGATTGGAAGTATAGTGCACACGCACTAAGTATGTCCTATAAATACTTATTTCTCTCTAATATACTACACACAGTAAGTTATAATTGGTTGCGTATAAATATAGTTATTGTATAAATCATCTGAGTAAGAAATACTTATAAGTTGTCACAAGAAATCCTTATACAGCGGAAATATTGTTGTACGTTACTCTATAACGCTGAAAATTAGATATATATATTCATACATGATGTGATATAAACCCTTATTGAAAATAGCACGCATACTAAAGTAATATAAGGGAAAAGGTTATCTTATCATTTCCTTTAATTGAAGTGAAATATTTTGACCATACATCTATGATAATTTCATCTACAAGTTATTGAAAACTGCCATATGTCATGCACTAAAAAAGTTATAGAAATCTATTACAACTGAAAACTAGCATGACCCCGAAACAATATCATACAGATACTAGAGTGTGCGTGTTTGTGTAACGAATCAAAACCGAATAAAGATGATTTTGAATGAGATGTGGTAGAAGTCGATTATGTAGTGAAGTCTTAATGTCAAGTGAGTATTTTACAAATACAGCCTTTTCATGAGTATTCCAATAGTATATACGAAATGATTACATTAATGACTGAATAATTATAAGCCAAAACCTTCTATCCAACAAACATTCGTAAAATGAAGTACCAAAATTTATATCCCATATAGATTCACATTAATTTATATATTATAAAAATTAAATATTTAAGATTTATAATATAATTGCATTATTAAGTTTATATAATATATTTCCAGTTCCCTTAAAAATAATATGAATTCTGAGTTTAATCAAAGTTACTTATTATGTGAAGTGATTACTACTGTAGGAAGAAATTAAAAAAAATGAGGTTATTATTGTTATCACTTGAAATAATGACTCATTCTCATAGCTTAATTAAAGTTATCAACATATGACCAGACAGTTATAGTATAAGACGTAGTTCTTTACAGATGCAAACATAATTGTATAAAAAATGACCCAGGTTATTAAGCTAATAGCACAGCTCATAAAAACTAGAGCATATCCTCCTGATAGTTAAATACGAGAGACACGTGCTCCATATGCTACACTTCATAAAACAAACGTGGTTATTAATTTAATTTTTTGACTTCATTGACTGTTTATATTTTGAATTACCTACAATAGTATAGGTAAAGTGATAAATAGAACCTTGCTTATCACACACATTATTGCACCAAGATCAAACAATGGCTCATATCGTGAGACTCACGTCTAGTGAGTTCTGTGAGTCGATTAGTCTATAATTAATATAGGTGTAATTAAGTTATAATTTATTAAAAAAACAATATATTAATTAATATTTATTTATATATAATAGTATATATTAGTGTATTGATTTAATCAAAGGTATTACATACTGAGTTTTTTATTTACCTTCATTCAGTTGAAGTTGTATCGTGATAACATTAGATTTATTCCGAAGTATAATAATAATAATTATCTTTAGATTCATAAGTATATCTTTAATGTTCTCACGGGATACTGGCGAGTGTGTCAGTCATTTAAACACCAATAAGCATTTAATCACCTATTTTATTAAATATAAACTCTTCAACTTTGCTATTGAGCCAGTGTCATTAACCAATATTTTTAATAAAAGTTATGAAAGCTAAGAAGATTATAAGAGATATATTTGCTAATATTCTGATATAAATATATATATATATCACTATATACATATTTATTATATAATTATTAATATTTAATTTAATTTTAATATATTTTATATTTATATTTTTATCTTTATTAATATTTATTAATTTAACATTTAGTATTAATAATTTATATTAGTTTATTATAAAAAATCATATGACTTTAATTATTATATTAATATATTATTAATATATATTATATAAATTATTAAATATAATATATAATTATATATATATATATAATTATATAATATATATTAATATTATATATTATATAATTAAATAATTATAATATAATATAAATTTAAACTCACAATAATTAATTAAATTCTACTTTTGATCATATATTAAACTCAAATTATGGTGCGTAGGAGTTATTTATTATTTTGTTGAGTAAGGTTAGAGTATAACTCTGGGGTGAGGAATGGCTACTTTTATATATATCTCTATAAAAGACATTATAGAGTGGGGAATTAAGATCCCAGGATGTGGAGTTGAAATCTCGCAAATATATCAAGCTAAACATAAGGTACACAAAAGTATTCCACTCATTATTAATTAATATTAAAATTTACCTAAATCGACTTATGATAGTATGTTTGGTAGAGTCTTATAGCTTATATATTAGATTACTTCAGCTTTATAATATCACTAACTTATCTTTCTTATATAGCGTAATAATATTAATCAGCACGATCTCTCGAATTAGCCTCTATATCTTTATTTGGGGTGTATCGTAAATTTTTTTTAGGATGCGCGTAGATTTAATAGTTTTTATATCTCTAGGCTATTTTTTTTAATCATTTCTATGAGTATATAGTTCTATCTTCGAGCCTCATGCGAGTTTGATTTTGGATAAGATTTGACACACGAAAAAGGTTAAATGGCGTATATTAATGTGTAGTTTTTATTAAAAGATTTTTTATTATTGGAAAAGTGAATTAGTTCTCAACTTTATCTACATTTCTATTAGTGTATCGATTCTTTTTTGGATTATTGATTATTACAGATACCATATTGTTATTTAATATATATTTGTCTGTGAAAGTGAATTTTTGAATGCTCGAGTAGATATGAAGAAAGCTGTGATTTGGTCTCTTTGCTTGTTTATTAAAAATTTTCATCACATATTAGTATTGTATATGTTGTTAGTATAGATGGATATACTATCAATATTGAGATTTGTTCTTTCTGAATATTTAGTATATTTTTCTATGCGTATTCATATATTTATAGGTGACCTACTCAATATTATAGCTGAATATCTCATGTTATAAATACTTATAGAGCTAATATCTTATATATATAATAATATATATATATATATATATCTAAATATAATTGATACTATATTAATCTTTAACTAAACTCATATTCATTTACAACCTTATCCCTTCATATCTATATATAAGTTATACTGATTAATTTAATTTATTTCAGCATATATATCAATACCTCAATAAAAAAACATAAATAAGTATATCTTTTTAGCTAATATTAGATTTATTATTTACCTCTATAATTAAGTAGATATATAATTTATTGATTTTATTTAATTTTATCATCATAATTTAATCTCATTTATTAATATACCTTATTAATAATATACAATATTGATGAATTTAATCTTTAATTTTATATATATACTATTATATTTCTTTATATAGTTGGTGTTTGTGTGTGCACTCTCATTTATATTTTATATTATTTACCAAAAGTATATATATAATTGAGATATAATATATAATTTGTATAATTAACAAAGCAATAAATATTTGTCATGATTTTTACTATATATAAAATATTATAAAAAGTAAGATAATCTCAGTAAATAATTCATATTATATATTCGGGGCTCAATGTAACTTTCGCATTTATAACTCTAAATTAAATCTAATTGACTCTAGGAGTTTAGAGTCTGGAAATATGATTGAAGGTGATATATATATTATTATATATTTATATTTATTTTCTTCATTAGTGATATTTAATTATTTACTTTTTATATTTATTTATTTATCTTATTAATTAACTTAAATTTTAATTTAAAATAATAATTATGTTATTATTGGAGAGATTTTAGGATCCCATCAATTAAAGTTAAGGTTTATGATAGTTTTGGTTAAGTATACACAGAAAATCTGTATACTTAACAAATTTTTTGACATAACTTTATAACAAGTTTTTCGAATCACACACAAAATAAAGAATTAGATATTATTTAATATTTGCCGTGCATGTTTCTGTCATCAAACATGGGTAGGAAGGTATTAAAAAAAAGCGATCGAAAAAATATTTATATTTTCGTCACATTACGCTAAAGTAAACAGTTCCCATATATATATATATATATATAATATATATATATATATATATATATATATATATATATTATAATATATATATATATATATATATATATTATATATGTTTGTGTGTATTATTATTATTATTATTATTATTATTATTATTATTATTATTATTATTATTATTATTATTATTATTATTATTATTATTATTATTATTATTATATTATTATATTATTATTTTTTTATTATTATTATTATTAATTATTATTATTATTATTATTATTATTATTATTATATTATTATTATTATTAATTATTATTATTTTACCATGACTACATTTATTCCATTCACTTCCTGAGCCCACGTATCATATTTCAAAGCACAAAGATTTTTTTTATAGTTAGTGGGTATACCTACTTAGCCTAGAACGTTTACCTAAAGCCTAATAAACATTTAATACCGCATGTACTGCTTCGTCTGTAAAAGTGAGTCTGTAAAAGCTCTTCACGTGGACTTGTGATAACGCGATTCTCCCTATCTTTTAAACAGACTTTTGGTACTGATAGAGGACCTTACTTTAACCAGATAGACTTAAATTTGAATGTAAGGAATAGTTTATAAAATGTACTTCTTGCAAGTGTAAATGAATCAATGTTTAAAAAAATAAATAAAAAAGTGTGAATCAAACCGAAAATTTGAACTAAAAATCAAAACCTCGTAGAATCCAATTCATCTTTTCCCAACGTCCAATCAATTTATTCAGTTGAAAAATTAATATATCAAACAGTACCGTACACAATCCAACGAGTTTATATATATATTATATATATATATATATATATATATATATTATATTATATATATTATATATATTATATATATATATATAATATATATATTATATAATATATATATATAATATATATTATATATATATATATATATAATATAAAAATATATATATAATATATATATATATATATATATATATATATATATATATTATATATATATATATATATATATATACTATATATATACTATATATATATATATATATATATATATATATATATATATTATATATATTATATATATACTGTATATATATATATATATATATAACTATATATATATATATATATATATAATATATATATATATATATATATATATATATATATATATATATATATATATATATATAATAAATCTAATATATAAATATTATAAATATATATATATATATATATACTATATATTATATAATATATATATATATATATAATAATATTATTACTATATATATATTATATATAATATATATATAATATATATATATACTATTATATATATATATATATATTTGCTTAGGCGGCATTATCTGTAAAAATATTATATATTTGCTTTTCCCAAGGAAACTATAAGGAAAAAATTAATGGAGGAAATTCTATAGTACCATATTTAACATATGTTTACCATGGAGGAGGAGGAGAGGGGGGGGGAGGGGTCTATACGAAGGAAGAAGAAGCTTAGCCAAAAGAGAACCTCTTGAAGACCCTCCACAGGAAGTGGTCACCAAATGTATCAAGTTGGCCTACCCCAAACATTAGTGTAAACATGGCAAATGACCCCAAGTCAGATTTTACTCCAATTCAGATTATAAATAATATTAATTGAACGTCTTCCTACCAGAAGAGGACCAGTGATGAATCATTTCATCTTATTTTGCTCTATTATTTTATTTTGGTTTTACTTTACTTTGGTTTAATTTTATTTTTATTTAATTTTTTTGTTTTGATTTTATTTTGGTTTTATTTTATTTTTATTTAATTTTATTTTGATTTAATTTTGTTTTTATTTTATTTTGGTTCATTTTATTTTTATTGAATTTTATTTTGATTTAATTTTTTTGTTTTTATTTTGTTTTTTTTAAATTTTATTTTAGTTTATTTAATTTAATCTATTTATAAAATTTATTTAATTTTCTTTCATAGTTTTAGGCCTATTTTATTTCGTATATTTTATTTAAATTTATTTCGCTTATTTATTTATTTATTTATTTATTAATAGTAAAGACCAATTAGAGAAATTTATATACAATAATTAATTTACAGCTTCACAACTAAATTAACAATTTATAATAAAATTATTATTTATTACTATTTATATTATATATTTATTTATATTTATTATTTATATCTGTGTACTATTATATTTTATTATTATTTATATCTATATACTAGTAATATTAATTAATTATTTTTTTTTCGACTTTGTCCAGCGACTCAATGCAACAGACTCGCCCGCCTCTCAATAGGCAAGCTTGAACGCTCGCGTTTAAGCGGAGCGTAGCGACGCTGCTTGTATATTATTTTTATTTTATATCATTTATTTATTTACATGATATATTAACATTATCATTTTTATTTTAGTTCAATTTATTTTCATTTATTCATTTATATTTCAGTTATTTATATTATTATTTTTATTATATTTCATTTATTTGTTATTTATTAAATTATTATTTTATTTTAATTCATTTTATTTCATCTATTTTTTTAATTTATTTATTTATTTGGTTACGTTAATTACCGTTCCATTTAATGATTTTGTTCGCGTGATATAGTAGTAGACTAGTAGTAGTAGTAATAAAGTAGTAGTAGTAGTATTTGCATTAAACATTTGTTATTTGTTAATCTCTCTAGTGAGTATCTTAGAATCAAAATTCCCAAATATGAAAAGTACAAATATAAAGTTCTTCTCAAAAAGAAAGTTCAGCGGTAACACTTAAAATTATTCAAAAGTCACTCTTAAAAGTAGTGTGGGTGGTTAATATTGAATCTTTGCCAAGGGCGAATAAAATTGCAAAGATAAGAGTTTGGCTACCCAGCCAAGATTCAATTATGTTCATAAGAACCTTACAACACATCATCTTAGCTATAACTTTACATATCGCATTCTGTTGTTGACAATTGAACAACTCTAGAATTAAGACAGACTTCAAAACAAACATTGTCGAAACGATCGTGCCGTTTTTGATTTTAATTTTAAAATTCACTACAATAAGTGGAATTCTCATTTTTAAAATTTCAAACAACCGTTAACAACCATTACATGTGCTGAATGTATAAGAGCCTTGTAAACCAAACAATTATTTGTCCCAAAGAAAAAAGACAATTATATATAATATATATATATATTATAATATATATATATAAATAAATATTATAATTAATATTATTAGTAGATATATATAGAAATATATAATATATATTATATTATATATATAAATATATAATAATCTTAGATTCGCCGCGCGTGTTAATGTGGTGAGAAGGAATTTGATTGTTAAACATGAGTGACATGACATTAGGGGTGTGTGGTATGTAAGAGGGGAGAAATGAGAGACATAAAATAACAGAAAGTACATTAAGTGAGTACCATCAAGCAGCGGTCAGTGTTCATATGGAAAGATGGATGATTAGTGCGGTTGGGTTAAGCATCGCATGAACTAGCTGCTTGAAGGAGACCCGGAAGAGAAAGGAAGTGTTGGAGTTGAGTCAGAAAAGGCGAATGCCGTGAAGTAGAGAAGAAGTGAGTTGGCAGAGGCGGAGAAGAAAGTTGCATATAACTAGTGATGAATGCGCCGGGGGGTTTTGTGAGGGGATAAGGTTGTGGACTTTGCGCCAAGGAATGAATGCCACATTGACGAGATACCACTAGTAAGGGCCATCGCGTCTCGCCGTGACACATCTCAGGGTTTGAATTTTCTGATTCTGTCGTGACATTCCGACCTGGGGTATAAAGGCACGGTAAAAGTGGCGGGCTTCTTTTTTTCCGAATTCATCCATTCCTCTTCCTTACTTACTTTTTTTCCCCTGATGTCCGATGGTGATGCTGGCGCACCCAATTTGGGTAATAGGGAGGAAGATTAAATATAGTAGTATATATAATATATATATATAGTTAAATATATATAGATAGTATAATGATATAATATACTATATATATATATATATATATATATATACTAATACTATGATAATAATATTATATATATATAACCAAGGTATAACGTCTGTTAATATCTTATTTTTCCAAGTTAATCGAAATTCGGTAATATTGACCTACGAACAGTAACACATTCCATCAGGTGAAAATTTTTTACAAATCCTCTGGAAACTCCTTTCCGAAGTCGCAATTACCGAAGTCGTAGTTATAGTAACAAGAAATAATTAATTTTTTATGCTTTTTGATTAAATAATTATTTTATGTATTTTAACTTTTAGTTTTGATTTAATTTGATTTAATGATGTTACATTTTGTATTTTTACTTTCAAATTTTTTATGTTATCATATATTTTATATATAATATTAATATATATATATATATATATATATATATATATAATAATATATATATATAATATAATATATTATATATATTATATTGATATATAGAGATATATATAGTTATAGTATATATATATATATGATATATCATATATATATATATATATATAGTTATACATATATAATATATCTATTATATATATATATATATATATATGTATATAGTAATTATAAATGTATATATATATAGTACCTATATATATATATATAGTGAAATATATATAATAAATATCATTTATACATATTATATATATATATATATATAATTAAATGATATATATGTATAGATATATGTATATATACTATATAATATATATATAATATATATTATATATATACTATATAAATATTATATTAGTATTATATATAAATATATATATATATATATATATATATATATATATATATATATATATATATATATATATATATAATAAATATATAAGATATATTATATATATACTATGATATTATATAAATATAATATAATATATATAACTATATATAGTATATATTATATATCAATCGATGGGGTTTTCTATGATAATCAATATCATTTTATCTTATATATTGATTAAAACTTGATAATAGCTGCGTACCGGAATCCGCGACTTCTGCCGGAGGCGTGAAACTTTTTTTTTTCGCTGGGAGCAGAAGCATAAAAGATTTTTGGGAGGACGGATCAAGCCGGAGTTGGCAGGCCGTAGTTATTTTGTGAGCCCAAAAATATGTCTTCTTTCTATAAAATAAAAGACGGCTGCGAACTAGGTACATCGATAGTTGTTTGGAAGTTAAAGTATTGTGGAGCCCGGACCGGAGTTCTGAGCCGGAGTTGCAAAATCGCATTAAAAAATTATCGGCATGTGTGGCTTCGGATCTCTTTGGATGGCATTCGTGAGATGCGTAGTAGCGTTATATGACTTGTGCGTCATCATCAAATATTCTCAGTTCGTATCATTACTATACTCCTTCATATTGATATATGATGATACGTTAGTGATGTTGTGTGTATAATATATATTATATATATATTATATAAATAATATCCTATAAATATATCTTTATATATATAAATATAGTAATAATATATATATATAATATATATATATATAGATATATATAGTTTGGTTGTATTATATAATATATGATATATAATAATAATATAAGCATATATATACTATATAGTAATTAGTAATATATATTAGTTAGTATATATAAGTATTATTATATATATATATATATAATTAATATATATATATATATATAGTCTATAATTATATATATAATATATATATATATATATATAGAGATATATGAAGAGGAGATTGTGATGACAAATAGAGAGTACGAGTAGAGATGGATTAGATTTATGAGGATAGTAGATGAGAGGCGAGGACGGAGAAAAAAGAAAAAAAAAAAAGAAAGCATTAACAGATCGTTTTTATTGATGAGAAACTCGCCCTAAATTCAGTGATGAATATAGTACAGAATACAAGCCTCCTCCGCCCTCGGCCGTCGCCCATCAATTATTTTCATAATATCAACTAACATTTAAATTTCATTTCTCTACGACCGCTCCCTTCTTTTTTTCTTTCCTTTTCTTTTCTCTATCCACAGTAACATATATACCTTCCCCCCCGCCCTAGACCTCCGAGGTTTGTATGTAATGTGTCAATGGTGTGACCAACAGCCCCCCCGCCTCTGTGTCTGTGCAGACGCCGCCCGCTCCCACGCCCACTAACACCCAGCAACAGAAAAGAACACACCTCTCCCCCAGCGTGGTGGGATCCCCTCCGAGGAAAAATCTTAAATTAACGCCTCCGCTTTTATAAATAAATTTGTTTGTTTGCAAATTTTAACTGAAATTCTAATCCAATTAATTTTTGTTTGGTAAATATATAGAATCTCAAATATGCCCCAATTTCGCATCTTTCATAAGATTAGACAGTGTCAAAGACTTTCCTTGTTCTTTTATTGCTGTCGGCTAATTACTTCGTAAGATGTCACTCTATATATTCCCGAAGGAGGGTTAAAATCTCTGCTATTTTTGTGGGTTACGCTCATTATGGAATTCGCGTTTGAAAGGTTAAAAAAAAAACAATCAACAAAAAAACGAAGAGAAATATATATATATATATTATATATATATAGGTGTGGTTATAATATATATATTATATAATACGGGGAGGCTATTTAGATATATATAACTATAGATATATATATATATGGTGAGGTGGGTGGGTATATAGTACTATATATATATATTATATATATATATATATATAATATATATACGTATATATATATATATATAATAAGACAACTGCTTACAAATTCATGCGCGAGTTGATTAGTATTGAAAAATATAACCCCTTATGTAGTGAGATTGTGCGAGCAGCTGCGCCGGACGTTGAACCTGGCCCCGAGCAGAATGTCTCGCGTTAAGTGTTGCTGACGACCACGCCACGATGCGATGCTAACAAGAAGAGCCGCCGAGAAATCTTCCTGCAGTGAAGTATACCATCCCACCCAAACAGTGGAACCCCGACGCATCTCCTTTTGTGGGGTTACTATTTTGTCTCATACGATAATATTCCCCGGCTTAATAGGATTTCACTCTGCGTGGTTGCCCGTCTTGACCCTGATCGCCCGAGGTCGTGGACGGGGACAGGAAGAGTGCCGTCGTGGGTTCCTGGTTTGGTGGTGGTGTATGATCACGTGCAGGAACATTTCTCGCCGCTCTTCTTTGTAGTCCATGTGCGTGCCGTGGTCCGGGTCAAAAACAGCTTACCGCGACCATCTGCTAGGCGGCCCAGATTTACAAACCAAGCAGAACCTGTGAAATTACTCTTAACGGCTGTTATTTTCAATATATGATATTAGATATCATACTTATATATAATATATATATATATATACTATATAATAGTATATATATATAATATATATATATATATATTATATATAGTATATATTAATTATATATATATTATACTATATATTATATACATATTATATATATATATATATAATATATATATATTGATATATAATATATATATATATTATATATATATATATAATATATATATATATACTATAAGTATATATATATACTATATATATACTATGATATACTATATTATATATATATTATGTGGCAATTTAATAATCAATAAATTTATACTATTTTAATGATATTTCAATAAGTATAATAATAATACGAACTTAAAAATTTAATATATTACTTTCATTCTATATGATTACAAAAAATAATAACGAGCACAATAATTCACATCAATATAATAATAATTATATCAATAATCTAAATAATAATTATAATAATTAAATAGATAGATAATAATAGATAACTAATAATAATAACAATTATAATTAATAATTTTAATAATAAGATTGTTTATTAATATTAGCAAATAATCAATAAAATAAAATAATAATAATAATAATAGATAATAATACTAATACTACTGACTACCATTAATAATATAATAATGAATAATAATAATAATAATAATAATAGATAATATAATAATAATTAATTAATAATAACAATAATAATAATAATACATTGTCCTTCTAAAATTACAGAAAATCATGACACCATACCTTCTCCTGTTTTTAATATTTCATTATTTACTCATTATTTATTATTTGTTTTATTCATTATTATTATTATTATTATTTCTTTTTTTATTTTTTATATTATTGTTTATTAATTGGTTATTGTTATTATTATCTATTATTATTGATTTATTATATTCATTATTATTATTATTATTATTATTTAATTATTTATTATTATTATTATTGTTATTATTCATTATTAATCTATTATCTATTATTATTATTATTATCTTATTATTATTATTATTAATAATCCCTTAATGCGTTTATCCCATAATCGTCCTTTCCTTTCTCGAGTTCTCAAATTCGTCCAAAAATGACGTCATTCGATAAATATTTCTATTTGTTATTTTTTTTTTTTTTTTTAATTTAATTGGAATTTACAACAAAAATTTCCAATTTTTTATAATCACTAAAAAAAAAATTCAAAAAGAGAAAATTAATTGCATTGTCGGTTTGTTAAAAGTTCTAGAATAAAATAGAATTAAAATATATAATTGTATTTGAAATATTTTCTTGTATATCAGTAGTTAACCTTAAATATAATTAACATAAATTATTTAAGGTATCCTAACTCACTGAAATTTAATTAATGAAGTTTTATAATAATTTGTCAGTCAGTATTTTAAAATTTCTTAATTTGAATAAAGTGGTGATAATTTATTTAAAAAAAACTGCAGTGAAATTGAAAATTTTAAGATGAATAATAAATACACTTGGGAACAAAATTGGTGAGTGAGTACATTTATTCGAATACTTTCAGAACTGTCAAGGGTAGAGATTGATTGGTATGGATAATGGCGGAAAATGTCATGGACGCTAGTTATGTATGTCACGGAATCATTGATGTATGTAATTAAAGCCAATAGGATATGCTATGCACTCTAATGATAAATATCATGTGGTTTTTGATTGTTGACATTGACTTATTTATATATTTCACGGAAGCTAGTGATATATGTAAAGAAAGTTAGTATTTTATGCCATGACAAAAAGCTGTAATGTATATCATGGGTCAATTATGTATATCATGTGGTCAGTCGGTGATATATGTCAAGGATGCTTGTGATGTATGTCATGGAAGCTTGTGTTGTATGTTTGAAAGCTGGTTAGGTATATCATGGACTGATAGTGGTGTAGATCATGAGGTCAGTATGATATGCATGGACACTTGTGGTGTATGTAATGAAGCTGAGTAAGGGTATGTCAGGGAAGCTAGTAAAATATCTCACAGACGTTAGTGATAAATATTACTTAAGCTAGCGGTGAATGTAATAGAAGCTTGTGAAGTATGTCATGGGCGCTTGCGATGTAACTTTCTCACGAAAGCAAGTGGGTTAAGGCCTAGATTTTAACAATTTAAGTCATGACTGCTGGTCGCGTATGTCATGGAAGATTGTGATGCTTCGGCTGTCATGAAAACTTAAGGTGTAATGGATGTCAAGAATAGTATCATGAAGATGCCGTTAGTTACATGAAAACAAAGAAGTTCCACATTTGATCTGCTGATTTTCATGCAGATGTAAATAAATGACTCACGTTCATTATTCGAATGTGACTCATCTGCAAATTGGTGATGTGGGATATGTTATTTATGAAGGCTTCTAAAGGAGTTGAGGAGTTGATGGGTTGGCGAGCTGAAGAGATTAGAGGGGTTTAGATCTCGAGGGGGTTGAGAGGTTGCCTAAAATAAATATACGAAAGAGGTTGGGCAAGAAAGCATAAACCTCTAATTAAAAAAAAAAATCAAAAATGTATTGTTTAAATTTAAGCACATTTACACGTCTAGGAGCCTTTGCACCCCAATAGGTAAGGTAAAATCAGTGTGAATTTTTTTAGTTTTCAAAACCCTCTGAAGAATTCCGTAATTTTCTAAGATTTATCAGAGATTGGCCAATAAAACGACGTGTTATGAAATACCGTCAGTCAAATGGGCAGAAAATATAGACAAATAAGAAAAAAAAAGATATAAAGATAATTAAGAAAAGGGAGAAAATATTAAAAAAAAACAATATGAAAGGAAAAAAAATGAAAAAGTACAAAAAAGTAAAAGGGAACAAGTTACAAAAAACACGATTAAAGATAAAGGAACATAAAAAAAGCAACAGAAATATGAGAAAAGGACAAATGCGAAGATAAAACAAATAAGACAAGGCCAAATGAGTAAAACTTTATATTGAAAAAAAGGTGAAAAGGACAAATGGTTAATTCCAGACCATGAACGGAAGCACGAGAAAATCTTTAAGGAAAAAGATAAAAGAAATGAAAATACTTTTTATTTTTTTTTATTTTTTTTAATTAAATATTTTTATTCCTTATTTCATCAGAACAGAAAACAAATTAAAGGTCAAAGTTACAAAAACAAACAAGTAATTTTTTTACTTCTTAATAACAAATTTACTGAAGAATTTTTAATATTTTATTTAGAAAATAAGTTTTTTTGCTAGCTTATCAGTTCATCAAGTCTTTTTACTTTAAATATATATATATATATAATAATATATATAATAATATATATATATATGTTATATAATAATATATATATATATACATATATTATATATATATATATTATATATTATATAATATATATATTATATATAATATATATAATATATATATATATATCAAATAGTAAAACGTAAAATAATAATAATAATAATAATAATAATAATAATAATAATAATAATAATAATAATAATAATAATAATAATAATAATAATAATAATAATAATAATAATAATAATAAAATAATAATAATTCAATCAATAATAATAATAATTAATAATAATAAGTAATAATTATTATTATTATATTAATTATTATTATATTATTATTCATTTATGTATTTATTATTATTATATGATTATTATTATCTTTATTGAAATTATATTATTCTTATTTAATATATTATTAAATATTATTATTATTATTATTATTATTATTATTATTATTATTATTATTATTATTATTATTATTATTATTATTATTATTATTATTATTATTATTGAAGCAGGTCAAGGTTTTGAAGGATAAAGAATGATGAAACATATTCGAAGTTTGGAGAGATTTTTCAAATCTAAAACTGAAGTGGGTCGTAACTCACTTCCGAAAGCGAGCCCGCCATACGATCCATAAAAACAACAAATATACATTTCGAAAAACGAAAGTTGCCCGACGGGCAATGATAAAGCATACAAAACAAACAAACAAATAAACAAACAAACAAACAAACAAACAAACCTATTTTCAGAAGAAAAATAATCTTAAAATATTATTTTTTTCCTTGTTTCAGTTTGTTTGTAACTGGACTTTATGATTATAAAGATGTTTCTAACACCTTAATATAATGTTAAATTTAATATAATATAATGTAATTTAAAGAAATATAATATAAATATAATATAATATAATATAATATAATATAATATAATATAACATAACATAACATAACATAATCATAATCAACGATAACATTATAACATAAATAAACCATAACATTACACATAACCATAACATAAAACATAAAGCATAAAGCATACAAACATAACAATATAATATTAATATAATTTATGTTAATTTCTAAGATAAGTCAGTCTTATAAGCATACACAGTTTATAGAAAATTGTCAAATCTCTTTCACTTTATAGTAAGCAAGTTGTCGTTAGCTACCGAATTTGTAATATATTAATATCACGTTAGTAATAAATAATAATATCGTTATATATATATAATTATATATATATATATAATATTATATATATATATAATAAATATATTATATATATTCTATATATATATATATATAATATATATCATCTTCCGAATGTCATATTAGATATATTCATATATAGGAGATATTGTCTTTCTTAGAGCGACAACTTACATCATCCAGTATCCTTCAAATGACTACAATAGGCCACATGCGAAAAGGAGGTATCTGCTGAATGCTGGTCCAAATTTATGGCGGAAAATGTAAAAAAAAAAAAAAAAAAAAAAAAAATATATATATATTATATATAATAATATATATATATCAAAAAACTACAATAGCTACAGCGAAAAAGAATACATTTTGGAATCCTGGTATAATTTTAGATAGGAAAATGCAAAAAAAAAAATAAAAAAAATAAAACAAGATTATTGCTAAATAATTATAGAATATGATAGAGAGCTATTTAAAACCTTTTATTGATTACTGCCGTTAAATAAAATGACCTTCTATTAACAATTTGCTCTTTTTCTTTTAATTAAAGGGATATACCCGCAAGGTTATACCGCACCGATGCAGGAGTCGGGGTCTCTCGGCCTTCCGGAACTTCGGGGGTCACGCGGACTAAGCTTCCGCCAATATCAGAGGAGATATAAGCACACACACACAGAACCACGACACTCATTTAGTATGAAATATAAAAAAGATGGTAATGTTCAGCAAAAAGGGGGTTCCTCACCACATCCCCTACGGGGTATGCGGAGAAAGTATCAACCACACCACTGTGTTCACCCGTCGGCTCGAGTCCTACAATTGCCGTCCTGTAATACCTTTTACAAATAATATATGTAATTTACTCACCTTAGTCAGTCCCAATGGTGCTCCTAAAAAAAAAAATAGTCCCAGTATTTTATTTTATTTATTTATTTTAATTATTTTTTATTTTTTATTTTTGACATAATTTAGGAACTCGAACCAAAATTTTACAAGGATTCCAAAAAGTTTTCTTTTCGCTGTAGCTATTGTACTTTTTGAGATATGATTTTTTTTTTTCTTCTTTTTCTTTTTATTTTTTTTTGTTTTTTCTGTTTTACAGTTTCCGCAATAAATTTGCCAGGATTCCAACAATGATCCTTTTTCCTTGTAACGTTTGTAGTTTTGAGAATGGATCGATGAATAGTTGTCGCTCTAAACAATATCACGCATATATATCATATATATAAATAATATATATACTTATATTATACGTGATACTCTATTAATATATATATATATATATAGTATATAAAATTTAATATTAATATTATATATATATATTATATATTTATAAATAAATTAATATATATATACTACGGGCTACTTATATATTATTATATATATGATATATATATCATAAGTTTGAACTTAACTGTAGTACGCATTAAATAATTTATAAAAAAATTATAATAATATAATTATCAACTTCCTCCCTATGCTCAGATTGAGTATAGCGTGTAAGTAGTTGATACTATATGGGTATAAATACGTAGTCTAGTAACTAAGTGTGAAACAGAATAAGTTTAGTGTAAAGATAAGAATATGACGCAATTGTTCACTCGAATAAGAACATGCCCTCACTCACTTTTAGCCGTCCCCTTTATACTCAGCAGTGGAGAATTTGTCGCAATAAAATAAATATACAATATCAAAGTTTTGAAATAATGATAGTATGAATATATATATAATTAGAATATATTATTATATATATTATATATTAATATTAATATATTATATATATTATATAAAGAGAATATTATAAGTTAATATATATTATAAGTTGTTATATTTTATATATATATATTAGTATATATATATATATATATAAATATAATAATATATTATTATTGCGTAATTACACTATTATATGAGGTAAATTTCACCATGTGTTTCTACAAAGATAGTAGGTAGAATAACTTAGTAAGTATAGAGGATGATATATAGGTAATAATAGCTATACGATAAATAGTGATACTAATAATATGAGGGCTACTGCATCTAGATACCTCAGATTTTTTATATATATATAATATCAACTAAGGACTATAG
>JABUQX010055012.1:0-18219 GCA_015478945.1 Trachelipus rathkii
TTGTTTTTAAACAATTTGAATCAGCTTTTTTTTCTTTAATATGAAAAACAGAAATAAAAAAATAAATAAATGGTTATATACATAGTTTTTGAGCAACTATTTGTGATGGAGTTGATCCATTTGGAAATTAGATTTTAAAGCTGATTTTATGAATGAAAATTCATCAATTCAGAAGGGCCAGCCGCCATCTTGTTTGTTACATTTTTCGTAAGAACGGCTAAATTCAGCAAGCACATGAAATAGCAATCTTTAGAATTTAAAGAAATTTCTTACGTTTGTTAGTATTTCTTGTAAAAAAAATATTCGGTAACGTTGACAAAAACAAGCAAACTCAAGCAATTTTCTTACGTATTATAGATACATTATAATATATATATATATATATAAAATATATATAATATATATAATACTATTATATATATATATATAATATATAACAATATACTATATAATATATATATATATAAGGTCAATATTCAGAAAACAAGAAGGTTTCAATTTTTATCTCACACGATGAACTCTGGTTTCTCAGAAAATATTGCGTATTCGACCAGAAAAAAAATACCAAAAAATGTTAAAATATGATGAAAAAGTTTTTTTCCTTGTATATAAGAAAAATTAAAAATAAACAATTGGCTAATTGGCTACAACCAAATGTCAAAATAAAAAAAAATGTAGTGTCGGGCGGGGTGACTCGGACATTTGCTTAGTGCCAAAAAAAAAAAAATAAACTGGTGTTTCGACTCTTCCCTATGCACTTTTTGGAATTTTTTTTTTTGTAAATCACGGCCTTATAGTCTCTAAATAACACACAAAAAAATAATAATGTAATCTAAAAAAAAGTTATTAAGTTTAATAAGCCCTTCAGCCTGACCGGAGCGTGAAGGAACACCATATTTGAGGCGTAAACTCGGACCATCTGTTTAATTCCTCTTTTACGTATAAGAATTCAATTCTATTTAATTTACTATAAATTATTTATCAATTAAATCGTAATTAAGTAAAAAAACTATCAATAATAAAATAAATAAGAATAAAAAATAAAGGTTGGTCGTTCACCCCTCTCCGCTCAAAATTTGACACTTTTTGATTTTTCTTTTATTAAATTTCATTTTGTTCAAAAACACTTAAATAATACTTTTTATTATATTAAATAATTATACATAATTAAGAAATGTCAATAAAACTACGTAAAATACCAAAAAACAAGGTGTCTGATCACCCCTCCCACAATTTACGGCAGAGGTAATCGGACCAAGTAGCCCCGTAACTTGCCACTAAACGTTTGGATCAAAAATTTACTTTGCCAGTTAAAGCTAACATACTCAGTGAAAAAACTAAAAACATATTTAAAATCGATCCACATTTTTCTTTACAAACGATTAAAAAACAACTCACATTGTCAAAGTGAAATTCTATGAACAGCACATTGTAACCCTAAATTCTAACATTTTAAAAATATAACAACTTTCTAGATAAAGATATCTAAATAAAACTTAGTACTACCGCGTCGCTATTAAATGAGCGAAAAAAGAAAAAAAAATTTTATTATTTTTATTTATTAGAGTGGACCAATCCCTCCTAAGAGGGGCCCGTCCACCCAGTCCGACCTACGTCTTTATACACAAAAATTCAATAATTTTCCAAATTTTAATTGTTATGTTTATAACATAAATTGTTTTGGAGTCGATAGGAGTCATTTTTTAAATCGCTCCCGACCTGACCTTCCAACTTTGGGAATCGACTCCCGACTCCCTTACCCCGTGAAAACCGTCACTCCCGACTCCCAACTCCCATCCCGGTGTGTAATCACTAGAATCAAACTGCAAATATGTCATTGGAAGTAACTGATGGGAAATGTTAGAGAAACATGGTATGTACACTGACAAAGGAATTGTAGATCATAAATGCAAATCTGCCACAAAGAAGAAGGTGTTATTAAATCTAAATTTCATTGAATCACTTCGATTTCAAGAAACTTTTACATAAACACTGGGTACAACCGACATGTCCTCAAAGAAAAACAGAAGAACTAAAGATTTATACACCTATAAGCAATAACTTTCAAATACTCACCACCATCAACGTTGCTAAGAGCAGTCTAGTTCTTGAAAAAGTTAAAATTAAATTAAAAGATGAATAATTGTCATAGGAGACTTTGCTGTAAATCTCATTATATCACATGAGACACAGGGAGTCCCACTGGGAAAACTCAGCACATGCATCCCATTGTCATTTCTATGAAAAAAGCCTAATCACTGCGAAGAAACCATAGATCAAGGTTGTTTTTAACGCCAAACCAAAACAAATACAGTAATGGTGTATACATTTATTAAGTAAACTAATTACAAAAATAAATATAGTGCTTAAAAATGAAGGAAATACACTACTTTAGTGATGGTTGGGCAGGACAATACAAAAATAGATTTAAATTTTATTAATATTATTACCCTATACACTATATTCACTGTATTGTGAATGGTATTTCTTTGCCACTTCTCATGGTAAAAGTGCTTGTTATGGAATATGAGGGACAGAAAAGGGCAACAGCAAGAGCCAGCCTGCAAAGAACTACTGAACAATCAAATTATCATCAGAAAATTTCTTATTGTAGTACATAGATCTAAGAACAAAATTCAAATTTTTCATATAATAGCACAAGATATAAAAAAAAACGAAAATTTAACTAAGATTTAATGAAAATTTAACTATTTTAAAAAACCCTGAAATTTCCATAAATTTGTACCCATGCCGGACAGGAAAAATGTGGGGCACACCTAAAATTTAATTTACCCCAAATTATGGGGTGCCATATCTTTTGAACCCCTTAACCGAGGGCTAAAATTTGAGATTTATTATGTACAAATTATTAAACAAATTTTTTAACACCGATAAAATTAAGTGTCAAAAATGTAATTTGCCTATTTGATCTCACATGGAATCCATCATATATATATTGTAAGAAATTCTAGCTAGTGGAGTTCTGCTTGCCTATTAAGCTACCCAATATCAGTGCACTCTAATTCTCTTAAATTTTAAACAGTTTGGTATGAGAGAAAGTTTGCTCTGATGGCATCTACTGTTACCGATAATATCCAGAAAAAATGAACAAATAAAGAATAAAAAAAAACATGTGGTGGTCTCTTTAGGAAAAAAAAAGTTACACACTCTCAAAGTTAAAACTCTCATAGGATTTTCTTTAAAAAAAAAAATATATATATATAAAAATCACAGGATATAGCTACTCTAAAAAAATAATAATGAAACAAACAAACAAAAATGATTTAAGGCTTTGGAAAAAAAGTTACAGCCTCTTAAAAGTTTAAAATTTTCCATAGGCTTTCTTATAATCAATAATTAGTGAGCCTGATGCTCATTTTAGGCCATCCAGTTTAGGCTATGATATCATAGTATTATCTTTCTCTGTGTATACCTAACAAAAACATACAACCTAAAACTAGGGCCTAAAATAAGACCTAACCTGGAAAATAAGAAAATCTAAGGAGTTTTAACAACTTCGACTAACTTTTTTCCTAAAGAGACCACCACATTTGGTTTTCTTTATTCTTCATTATTATTTTTGGTAATAGTAGTGCAGAGGGGTATCACTGCTAATTTATTATAAAAACCATAGGATATACCATATATACTCTAAAAAAAAATATAATGAAGAATAGTGAAAATGAAAATCGTCACTCTTTAGGGAAAAAAGTTACAGCCATAGGATTTTCTTATAAAAAAAAAAAAAATTAAAATAAAATCAAAGGATATATACTCTAAAAAAAATTATAAGCTTAAAAAAAGCAAAAATGATTTGTCTTTAAGTAAAAAAGTTACGGCCTCTCAAAGAAAATTTCCCATAGGCTTATAAAAAAAATTGGTGGGCCTCGTGCTTATTTTAGGGCCATCCTAGTTCAGGTTATAAGATTTGTTAAACAGCCTTTACATAGATTTTCTCTGTGTAGCTATACCTAACAAAACCTATCATAACCTGAACTAGAGGGCCTGAAATGAGACAACGTGGAGATCCAAAATGAAAAGTCTATGGGATGTTTAACCAGGGTTGGTGATTTTTTTTAATTATTTTAGAAAAAAAATTTTTATTTTTTGATTTTCAATCGTCATTTATCGTTTGAAATGTAACCAAACTGTTTTTAAGTTCAATATAGTATTTTTGAAGTGATCGTTCAATCTATGTAAATCAAAATATTAAAATAAGGCCTATAGTCTAGGACACAATGAAACAGCAACACTTAAGAGTGTTACAGACTTAGGGTTACAAAGCCAATAGTTTGTTAAAAATTGAAAAAAATAATAAAAACTTCATAATATAGCTATAATAAAAATATCGAAATTGAGGATCGGATAATTTTAATGGTGATTAAGGGGTCGATAAAAGTTTGGGAACCCCTGATATATATAATATGATAAAATATATCAAAATAAAGAAAACAATGAAACATAATCCTTTGTTGACAATAATATGAAATTTGGAAACTACATAGCTTTGCAAATATTACTATAATATATTATAATTTAATTTTTTATTCTATTGAAGTTAAATCATAAATTACCAAAAAATTAAAAAAAATATACTATTATATAAAAAACAAAAATATCAAAGAAATCAAGGTAATTGTACCCAGAGGTCTGTAAAAACGGTTTCAATCCCGAGGGGGAAAACTACTCAAAAAAATAATAATGAATATGAAAACGAAAATTGTCGCTCTTAGGAAAAAAAGTTACAGCCTCCAAATTGTTAAAATCCCATAGACTTTTCAATATGGATCGATCCAGGTTAGGCCTCATTTCAGGCCCTCTAAGTCAGGTTTTAATAAGTTTTGTTAGAAAATACACAGAGAAAATCTATGTAGAATTAACAAAATTATCATAACCTGAACTAGGAGCCCTACAACGAGCACAGAGCCCACTAAATTTTCATAATAGAAAGTCTACTGGGAAATTGTTAACTTTCAAAGAGGCTTAACTTTTTCTAGAGACGCCGATTTCGTTTTCACTATTCTTCATATATTTATTTTTAGATTATATCCGTTGATTTTCAAAAAAAAAAAACAATTCCTTTTTTTTTTTAATAATCATGGATTTTTAACATTAACTTTGAGAGCGTAACTTTTTTCCTAAGATGGCGACAATTTTTCGTTTCACAACTTCATATTATTTTTTTTAGCAGTATATTACCTGTGTTTTCAAATAAAAATCGGGTCACAACCCTCGGGTAACAATACCAGAAATCAAAAAATCATGATTTTAATAAAAAAAATTAAGTAAAAATATGCTGTTTTTTTTCATGCCATTCCTGGTTTCAACAACTTTGAGAGGCTGTAACTTTTTTTCCTAAAGAGCGAGAATTTTCGTTTTCACTATCATTATTTTTTAGAGTATATCTTGTGATTTTCATAAAAATCAGGGGCGACACCCCTCCACATTACTATTACCTGATTTTTATAGAGTAGATCCTGTGATTTTTATAAAAATCAGGGGTGAAGCCTCTCTGCAATCTACACCAATTTTTTTTTTTTTTATCTTCTTTTTTTTAGAGATATCCTGTATTTTTATAATTGTTGAAGCCCCTCTGCGCTACTAAACACCACCAATATAAAGTACACTTTATTAGCAAAAAAGGGGCTTATTGCCTGTGAAATTCAACAAAGGTATCCTATTTGAACGTTTCGACAATATCAGAAAAAAGTACCGGTAGTCCTGATCTTCGCAAACAACATATGAGATTAGGACTATAAAATTTATGCAACTATTAAGTATTGATATTAAATAGATATTTGTATTATTTGTATGATTTTTCCTTCAATTGGGTTTTGCTTTTAGGTAGAGGGCATACAAAAAATCATTGCATTGAGATTTAATTTTTGTTTTTGAAGTCTTAAAGCTAATGAATCTGATCTGGATTTACTTTTCCAGTCTGTTTTCCTTGTTTTTGTTTTTTTAATCGTTCTTTTTTTTTAAAAAAAGAATTTGAAACATTAATTTTTAGGTCGATGCCAAAAATGTAACATTTTCTATTTTTTTCTTTAAAAGCTCCAAGTGTAAGTCAGCGTACGTTTGTTGTGAATAAACCAGCAGTATCAGCAGGACAGGCCCAACTTGGGCAAAAGGTGATAATTATGACTTCTAAACCAGCTTCTAATCAAGTAAGTTGTAGACCACTTGTCACACACACAATACATCAAAATAATCTTACAAACTTAGTTACTTACTCCCAAGTAAACCAAACATTTATAGTTGCTTTTCATTATTTAGTATAATTGCATGATGAGAAATAAGTTTTTTAAAATATAAATTTTTTTTTAGTTTATTTTTTTTTAATTTTATGTATTTTTATGTAACTTTTTCTTTTAATCTCCAGATATGCTCACATTGGACATGTTTTTGTTATATTATTTATTCTTGATTTCAACAACACCACGTACACCGTTTAAGTGTCCAACCTTTATGGGGTATTTATAATCAAATAATAGTTTTGAAAGTTTTTTTCCTAAAATGTCACCCAATGATATTTTGGAGTTGGATAATAATAGGCAATCCTTGAACAATGTGATGAGATCTGGATATTCTTGAGGTCTATTCGTGGGAATTGGTCCTATTCTTATCTACATGTACAAAAACATACTATATATTTTAACAACTTATGGGAAATTTCATGAAGAAATAAGACTTACTTTATTCATTCTTATTTCTTTATTATACAATAATTCTAATTACATATTGAAATTTGACATTTCAGTTGTCTTCACAAACGAAATATCAAAAAATAGTCGATAATAAGAATAAAAAATATCATTTATGTCAGACTCGATAGAATTGGCTAAGTCAAAAATGTCAACTGACAATGAAAAACAAATTTTGTTTAAAAATTTATACAAAATAAATATTCTTGTTAAAATTATTTCAAAGATTTCATGTAAAAAAGTTAAAATATCATAAAATTTAACAAACAAAGTAACTTTATATACTATGGAAAATACAATAGTTTTTTCATACACATTCCGTCTATAGCAGTTGACAAGTATTAAATGAGTTTTTGTAGATTCAAAATAATAATATAATTATACAGTCTATCTCTGCAAACATAGAGCACTCATAAGTATTTTTGTGTTTAATTTAGACAGGAACGGCAAGAAAGTATTATAATATATTTAAGGATAACTTCCATTTTTTCTGGTGTTACAAGTTACAGAAAAGAAAAAAAATATTTTTAATGTTGGATATTTCATTCAAGGGAAAGATGCTAAAAATTTGTCTTAAAGAACGAATTTGCGCATTACGTGGATGTCATATCTGTTTTTTGCAAGTATTTGCCAGTGCTAATAACTAGGTCGAGGTTATGTTTGCGAGGTCGGCAGTTGCATGCCAAACGGGGCCAGAATTGCGTCATGCTATATACTGGCATCTATTTTGCTACTTGGGGGCCACTTTATTCGAAACAACGAAAAGTTCTTAAATACATTAATATCTTAACAATTATATTTAACTTTTTACTAAGTATTAAATAAAAAACTATATTCAGAATCTTATCATAATTTTGCTGGATAATGTAAAGTCAGCTATATGAATATGTTATTTCTGTAATATATTTTTACAGAGTTCTTCAATACACATACTTTTATGATTCTTCATATAACGATATTCATCTGGAGTGTTTTAATATTTGTCTAACTAATGTTATCTATTTATAGATGTTTGTTTAAAAGATAAAATTATTAATTCAAAATTATATTTATGAATAATCTTGAGTTATAAAAAATTTCTGCTCTGGACTATCATTAAATAATTGCCCTTATTTTTCTAATCTTAATTTTTTTCTTTTTCGTTCTATTATTTTAATTTAAATTGTTCTTTTAAATCGTTCTCTTTCTCTATATTCTCTCTCTCTTTTTGTGTTTTCTCTTTGTTGCTTCAACTATTACTCTTACTTCCTAGTCTTCTTCTCTATCTCTCTAAGCGAGTATGAAACTACTCGTGAACTTCTTCTATCTTTCTTACTCTCTTCTTCGCCCTCAAGACTCTGTAACAACAACCAAAATAAAGTTGAAGTGCTGAGTAGTTACACAACTACCGCATAGTTAACTATCTGTTTACAAATACACTTGGAAAAAAGAAATACGGTAGATAAATAAGCTTATATTTAACCCCATAAGCATAAAAAACTCGGAGATGACAAGAAAAAACAACATTTAGATTTTTTTTTTTGTATATCTTGTTCATCTATCAATGAGATGTCCCAATATTATTTCTTGCCTTGTCTTAGTACAGAAGGCTGAAGTTAGATAGAATAGATTACAACTGAATAACTGTAATATAATATTTTTGATTTTAGACCCTGGCAATAGACATATAATGTCTGAACGACGTTGAATCCACATCCTACATAATCGAGACAAACACTGACAAAAAAACAAACACTCGTATATCTTAAGAGAGTGTCTAATGTGGGTCTAGTCTCGCTATATAAAATAGATTCTTTTCATAAGACGGTTGATCCTCAGATCGTAGCCTCAGATTCTTTGAGTAGAAGTTTTATATATCACTTATATCTTCATAACACAGAACATAGTTACACCTCATCGTGTACTGCAAAAGCTAGATTTCGACAGTTATGCATTGCTTTAGCAAACCAGAAGAACCTGTATCTGAATTGACCGCCTCGCAAGCTACTCTATTAGTCACAAATTGTATAGTGACACACATCCATATAAAATCTAAATGTACTATGTTTGATGCGCTTAGATAAATGTAAAACTGTTTCAGCTGTGAGCAAACTCGTATGTTATATTGAAATAGGGATCACATCCAACACAATATAAAGTTACAACAAAATACGGATCATATATTATATAAATCGTTAGTCGCTTAGAACGCAGATTTGCTTCTAAGTGAGCCAAACTCATAATAATGTTACATTAGAAATAGGTTAAATAGGCAAATAAAATGATTTGTTAAGAATAATGCGTTTTAAAACAGTAAGACACATAAACAAATATTTAAATAAACAAAAAATATTCTATAAACTAGTACTAGTCTACTGTATGGTAACTTGTATGGACTTGTATTCAATGTTTTTTGACTATGTTACGAGTATTCTGTCTTCGATCTTTATCATTCTTCTTTACACATTTTTCTTTTCTTCTTCTTCGCTTATTATTACTTTTATCTTTATTCAATTGCTTTCTTCTATATCTTCTTCTTCTTTTCTTTCTTACTTCTTCTCTTGTCTTTATTCTATATATATACTTATCTCTATCTTTTACTTATCTTATCATATTCTATATAATCTATTTCTACTTATTCTATCAATTTTACAATTTCTTATCTTTCTATTCTGTATTATCTTATATGCTGTTAAATAAAACTCTGGTGGGTAGTGAATTTCAACCCTATATTGCTGGGAACTATATTCTCTCTGGTTCTAGACTCACCTTCCAGATGCTTTCCGGATAGTAAATCACGTTCTATGATGCTATAGATTTCCAATGCTGTCCTTCTTGAGCTCTTTGCTAGGTCAAAAGGCTAAAGGTCGGGTGCCTAGTTGTTGCTCTTATTTATTATTATATACATATTCTTATATTCTTATTCTTCTTCTCTTCTTTCTCTATTATTACTTCTTTCTTTCTCTCTTCTCCTTTATATCTTCCTCTATTATATATCTCTTCTACTATCTGCTTTATATTATCTTTGTTTCCTCTAAGTCTCATATATATAGTTATTCAGTATATCTCTTATCCATCTGCCTATATATTAATATCGATTGACGATACAACGGTCACTCTCTTCAGTAACCACGCGATAGTGGTCTTCCTTCTCCATATGTCACGCGATGGTCGCTATCCAAACCGTCCATATATAATTTATATATATATATTTATATATATTATATATTACTATATATATCTATTTATCTCTACTCTCTCTTCATCTATACTCTATATCATATAATATATCTCTCTTAGTCTCATTACGCTTATATGATAATCTCTTCTTATATCTTCATCGTATTATATATGTCTCTCTTACTTTCAATTACTTAAGTCATAATATTATATAATATATATATATATATATTATATATTTAATATATATTATATATATATATATATTATATAATATAATTATATAATATATATTATATATATGTATAATATATAATATACTATTATATATAGTATAATATATTAATAATATATTGTTTCATTATCATTATTTTAGTTATTTCTAAAAAAGTACGTTCACTTAACAAGTACTCTATTACTGACTTGTTCAAGTATAATAAGTACTATATTATATATTCATGTATATGTATCAATCTACGTCCAGTACAGAATATACGTTCATGGTTAACTAATATACGTACACGTTATTTATATATATATTTATGTCAAATACTTGCATATATCTATATATACTTAAATTATATTAATATATATATATATATTTACTTTAATAATATTCAATTATTTATATTATATAGATTATAAATTATATATATTATAATATATATATTGATATATTATTAATAATTATCATTTATAATATATATAAATATATTTAAAAAAAATTCATAAATAATTAAATATATAAATAATAATCTATATCTAATTTAAAATTAAGTAAATAATATCTTAAAATACAATCATCAAATATCTCTAACCAAGACTGTTGGAAATAAAGAGTGATAACTAATACAGGAAGAAAGAAGTATAATAAATAAGTAGACATAATGAAGATTCAAGGAAAGTAGTAGAAAATAAAGCCCATTACTCTTTTGAAGACTTTCTTAACTTAAACTTACTCCTTTGAATTAATACAGAGAGATTTGTCGAATGATAACAGGCTCGCCAGTCAAAGATCCAGTGATCAAGAGTTAGGTCAAGACACGTACTAGTTTATGATAAGCTACCACAGTTTGAACTCTTCTTTTATACTAATCATAATGTGGAAAAAAAAGTATAAAACGTATGACGTAAATAACTCTATAGAGCCCAGCTGCTTCACTAATGCTGTTACGCACATCTAATCGCTCGCTCTAGCACCCCTACACACTTTACTCATAGAAATTCAATCCTTTCTTGACGTCCTTTCGCCTACTTATATCTCTGAATATTTCTCTGCAATCCGGTGATTCCCCACAACTCCTAACAAAAATGTATTTCTCCGAACGATAATTGCTTCCTCAGACATTCAAACCATTTCAAATTCAAATAATCTTTTCACATTTCATTTTTAACTTTTTATATTGCAAATAGTTATTTATTGCTGCTATATCCTGAAATATATACTCTTATTTTCTTTTTTTTTTTCCTTTTTTTTTTTTTTCCTACTGCATGTAACCTTCCCCTCTTTTAAATCTGCTTAAATAACTTAATTGGTGAGCCCCCGAATTTAAGTTTTCTTTTTCTCTAACAGCCTTTCCTTTCCTAGACCACAACTCTCACTCTTTATAGTGTCCAACATTTACTTTTCCTACCTGTCCTAGTCCGGATAATTCTTTTTCTATTTTTCTACTTTAGAAGCCTCAAAATTTTTACTTTTCTTCTATTATTTATTTTACACACAATTTTATTCTCCGGTCTAGTACTTTATAATCCTATATTTTTACAAAATACTCAATGAGGACTTTTCTCCCTCCCCCTCACCTACTTTATGTCCGGTAATTTTTTCAAATCAATACCCCTCCTTATTTACCCATTACTCATTATTTGTATCTTATTTTATTAAATAGATAGATTCTCTACTGTCTTTTTTTCGCAATTCATGTTTTTCTCACTCACTCCTTCAGTCTTCTACCTACTGCCATCCTTCTTTCTTCTAGATTTTATGTGTGTAATTTCTATTTATCTAAATTCTTTTGAATTCATAACACATCATCTTGTCTCTCTCTGCACTTCTCTCGACACAATTTCTATTTCTTTGGGATAATTCCTGAGCTCATATCCCTCTATAGCTGATCCGCCAGGAGAAACCTAAATCTGTCTTAGCAGCCCCGCTTTTACAAATCTGCACCCGGCACAGCACCGGCACCAGTGGCTAAGTGACAGCCCACGGCACCGTCAACGGAACAGCTTTCATTTTGGAGTTTGCGATAGCCTCATTCCCATGCTACTTATTTACCACTTGAGCCACTTGCAAAAATTTTGAGATTAATCTTTCCGTTCCACGTAACCTTACTCAAATTTCATTCTATTCTTGCTTAAGCGGGAGGAGCGATTTACTTTCAACTTTTATCCCTCCAAGGCTGAATGAGAATCGCATTCCGTTAATCCCCCCCAAACCCCGTTTTCAAACGTCAACCTGTCTCATTCGTATCTTCCTAATCAAAGTCTCTTTATAAGCCCCTAGTTCCAACTTGACACCACACATCCTTACTAACTACTGTATTATATCACACCGTCTCATCATTACTACTCGCAATTCTAACAGTAATGAGATGAAAGACAAAGAATTCTACATTTAATTAGTTGATTCACAAAACCTATTATCTTAGCTCTTCATGTCTACCTCCTTCTCCTTAGTTATTTCTTTCAATTCCTCTCAATATCCCTTTTATTTTCATGATTCTATTATTATACGACACGAACCGCTCATTCCCTTTTCGCAAAATCCCCTTATTCTTCCTAAACTCCAAATAAACATACCTTCATAACTCTTACAGTTACATTATCCTTACCTTATTCCGGCTCGCTCACATATTTCTCTTTCCATTCATCCTGGCTCTAAACTGCCAAAACGTTTGTTATACACTTCAAAATCCAATCATAACCCAGGATGACAGATACTATATGACTATACGTGCTAGTCATAATAGGTATCGGGTAAGCTGCCTATTCGAGTAAAGTATAAGGCTCCCGTTTGTGATTTCTAAAATCCAATCTACTTGAGATACTCGTATAGTTAATTACTGGACCAATCATAAACTCTGTTAGCCTTATATATTTGACCTAGGTCCTTATTCGGATCTCGAAAGTTTTCCCATTACGCAGCAAAGCACTTAGCTTACATTACCATATTTGGTGTTTGTTGCAGGCAAAACTACAAATTGATGAAGTTTTTGTAAAGGTACTTGGTAGAAGTTGTATGGAAGTGTGTGTCAAAGGATGTTGAAAGTAATGCGTAAATAGAAGTAATTGCGTTAATGGTGTTGGATGAGGACAGTCTGGTGTAGGTTTATGCTATATTATTGTGTATCCCACTGGAAAGTTGACTGAGTTTTTAAATATTTAGGAAATGCTTGGCGAAAAGTGGAAGAATGATGCGAAGTGTGTAAAAAGTTTGTGAATTGCAAGAGGTGCAATCCAATTAAATCTGGTGATGTAAAGATACTAAGTCTTGAAGGATAGGAGTGTCCTTTGGCCGTGAGGTATGGTTCCTCGTGATGTGTAATGTTGAATTGCGATAGATAGAGCCTTAATGAGTGTGAATAAGTAAGATAGATATTGAGATATCTAAACTACAATTGTCTCTTCATTTATCCAACGCACAATTCTAGGCGTGTTAGCGAATGTGTTTGAGGAATTGATACAAACTGAGGAATGACACGTGAACAGAGGTCTCTATTACGGAGAAAACAATGTGTTAATTGAGAGACTAAATTGGGAGTAAGCGTTTAACGATTTGGTCATGGTGTCATAGGATGGATGAGATCGGCTGGTTATGTGGATGTAAGTGGTGATGGATTCGGGAATTAACTGTAGGCTGGGAACTAAAGTGGAGGAGCGCAACTTAAAAAAATGTTTGAAGATATGAAAATTGTCGAATTTGGAAAAGAAGTTTCAAAGATCATGTGCTCTATAATAGGATTAAAACAATGCGCAGGGTTTTGTGAGGGTGTTGTTATCGAGCTCCATCGCTAGGATAACCCCACATTCGGGAGATGCATAGTGAGGGTTCACGTCCTAAGCCCGTGAGCTTCTAAGGCGTGTCGTTTTTTTCCCTTGACTGCAGCATTCTCACTACTTTATAAAGGGCAGTTGCCAGCCATCGCCTTCTTCGTTAGGGTTATAGAGCCCTGCTAACTATTTCCTAGTTTCCAATCCCTTGACTGTTATTTCATCTCTCCCTTTCTTACCTCTACACCTTTTTACATATTCCCCCTCTTGGTTCACCTCATCTTGGGAAAAATAAGGTGGTTGATGATTCTGATGATGATGCGAAAATACTATATATATATATATATCAGTTCATTTATTATTATTATCTATTTATTAATCATTATTCTATAATATATATATTATTAATAAAATATCTTATATATTATATAAATATTCTGTTAAATTATGTTATAATTTTTTATAATTATATTATCTTATTATATTATTCCATACATATTTTGCTTCATGATAATTGCTATTATCTTTTACCTCCATCAATATTAACGGAATCTTATCTTAGCAAAACAATTTATATAGATATTCTTTGACTCATTTTTCTTCTTCAAAACAAATAAAAAAACATCCGAATTAAAATAACCTTGCAAATATTTTAGGTAATGTCATCTCTATGTCTTTGTGTTTACCTACTAATTTCCTTATGCTGAGACCTTGATGATTTTTTCATTATTCTTTTTTATTTTCAATAAAAGTGCTTAATTAGTTCATGGTGAGCTCTCATTGTTTACAAAACTCTAATCAATTCAATTGCATAGACTAGCGGTATTTAGAAATAAACTGAAACGTAATATTGTACATATAACATCTTCCAAAAAATCGTTCTTTTAAGTTTTTCAAGTCAAGTAAATTTTTAACTCGACCTGTTACTTGTATATACATCAGAAATATGGATTATGATTAATACATTCTTCGTAAATTTATTATATCTGTGTTTTTACCTTCTATAAATTTTTAAATAAAATTTTACAATTAATTTCGATATATATGAGTTTACTAGTTAATAATTATTAGTATAAAATGGTCTTCATCATTTAATTACTTTTTTTTTAATTCTGTTACTATGATTATATACTATATTTTTACCTTAATAGAATATAAATAAATATAATTGCTTTTTTAATATATATATATAATCTATAATTTATAGATCATTAGTTAGGGATGCAATTTTTTGTTAAAAAATTATACTTCAATTTCATCCTCAAGTTTAAAATAATTCCTCTTCCCCTCCATATTCTTGTATGAATATTACAATCAATTCATTTTTTTCTCTTTTACAAAAATATTGAACCTAAGAAAATGAGTGAGGAGGCAAACTTAATTAATTTATTACGGCTCAGAGAGAACGATATTACAGAAAACTGATAAATACTATACTCGTGAATAGAGAAATTATTACCTCCGATTCAAGCTTGAATGTTTCTAAGCAACATAGCTCTATTTAAAACTGTATGAGTAGCAGCACATCAATAGTAAAGAACAAATACAATGCAGAAAAAGAGATAAGATAGAATTAATAATTTACGACATATGTTTCTGGCCCTACCGACAGCAAGAACAACGTTCGCAGTCGAGAAGAAACCTATGTACCAAAAAACATGAACTCTAATACATTTGAAAAAGGTAAAATAAGAAAAGAAGCAAAATATATATAAAAATAAAAGTAAGAGTATAGAAAATATATACAGGTAGTTCATTTAATTATTATTTAATTGGTTTACAAGAATGAAATTAATTTGGAAGTTTGTCGGTCTAGTGCTAGTGTCAAGCCATTCGTCAGTGGAGCAGCGTCAGTGCACTGCCTACTGCACTTTTCGAAAGAAAGTTCTTGCTTTTTGAAAATAAATCGTCGAAAAATAAATATTCATTTTCAAATGTAAAAAAAAAAAAAATGAATCTCATCAAATCTTTTAAAATTTGTATACACACGAGTGGGCGTAGGAAATTAATAATATTTCAAAAATTTAATTAAATCGAAAATTATTGTAGCACAACAGATTCTTTCCCCGATAATCTTAAATCGGATATTAATATCGTGCTTTTATTAAATATTATTGGAAAGGAAATTATTGCTCTTCCAAGAATACCTTATTGTGCTAGAGTCTATAATCTCTCATCTTGTAAAGTGGAACTTCTCAGCTCCGGTTACTATCTATAGATGCCTGCCTCCTCGAATAAACATTCCTTCTCTTCATTACGCTCTTCTAAGTTTTTATAAAATTTGATATGAGGAGCAAACTTATGCGGGAAAGATAGAATAACTCGAATCGAGATTTACCATATAATATTTAAATATATAAACACTTTCTACTCATAATTGCCTGTTTTCATCCTTGCGACTATAACTCTATTTTTTTTTTTCTTTTTTTCTCTCCGCGAATTTTTTTACTCTTTTTCCTTTCCCATAGGTAAACAAAATCGAATTATAAAACAGCATTTTTTCTCTTTATATCTTTTTAACTCATCATTATTGTATTATTTAACTGCTGCACTTTTGATGTTGACCATCCCTTAAAATCTGCTTTCAAACAGCTTTTATTTCTGTTTTCAGTAGTTCCTTTTTTCTTCTTTTTACTCTTCTCCTTTTTCTGTTAATAGGACACTTTTCTTTCGTGTTCTCTTCTTTCTTTTTCTTACTTTCTTCTTATTCTTTTATCTTCTTCTTATACTTAACTATTCTTCTTATCTAGCACTCAATAGATTATAACTTTCTGAACAAATAACTATTGATGTTTACACTCAGCTAGAATCATATATACTGTTACCATAAATAACTTGGAATATAGAATATATCTGATATCAAATATGACTTTGAATATTTACTATACTATAGATAACTGTGCGTGTGTACCACAATCTGTTCTTTCATCTGTTACTCTAAATACTATACATAATACAAATCATTCATAAATATATCATTCATAAAGAAACAGTTATTAATAGTTTTAATAATTTAGTAAATTAGAATACTAAAATATCGAATTAACACATGATAATTCAAATAATGTATGAAAAATCAAATACATAGTAAAAGTAGACTAATCCGTAGAATATCATAAATAAATCTATAAGCTCTTTGATATACAAATGTCTATTAAATATTATTAATATCTCTTATATAATTCATAAAAATATAGCATGTTAATACGTATATAATTATTATATAATTGATCTATTCTAACTTCATGTAGATCTCTTCAATAGGTCAGTGTCGTAAATTCTATATTATATTTATCATACGAACCTACACCGACTTAGTAGATACAAGTGCTACTGTAAATAATATATGCTGTATGATGCTTTCACTCATTGTATGCAGGTGAATATAAAATTTATTAATAATGATTTTTCTCTTATAGAAATGTTAGTACATGGTGATTTCTTTCTCGTTCTATAGTCGTATGTTCACTGTACAATACGATTGCAGTATGGAAAATATAAATTTTCCAACTTAAACAATCTATTTTCATTTGACGAAGGGTTTGGGGGTTGCACTCTCGTAGTTACACACTACCCACAAGGTTTGTTTGGTGGTGTGGTGTGTGTTCGTTGGTATGTTGATACTGGTGCGTCGGGAGTGTGATTTGCTTTGTGGTGAGATGTGTGGTTAGATGCGTGTGGTTTATGTTATTATCATTGGGTGAACTGACTTGATGTTTGATGTGCGTGTTCTGATTTGGAGATCTAACTCATATGTTCACATTGGACAGTGGGACACATTCAACCAGAACTATGATGTTTAATTGTATGCTTAGAAAATCAGAAACTTCGTTTATGCCCGTGAAGCAGCAATAATCACTCGTTCGTTATGGGTCAAGATTTACAGAGGATACATGGTCCACACAGTATAAATATACAAATAAACCGTACATTTTATTTTAACCAGTGTTTTCGTCGAGTTGAAAGAGAAGGGGAAGCAATTTTGCTCTCGTTTCAGTTTTGCCCTGCTCAACGTGAGCAAACTCTAATATGTTACAGTAGAAATCAGGTTAAAACATAATATCTAACCTTATTTTTCAAAAATGAACATAAATAACGGAAATGGTTTAAAATAAAAAAAATAAAAAAATAATATAAAAAACAGTAGAGAAAACGACTACAAATAATCGCGTACGATCCACAAATTAAAATAAACACATGATAATAGCTACTTTAACAAACAGACTAGCCCTTGATGGAACTGTCATGGACTAGTAAAATGTTTTTGTTTCAGTTGGTCGACCATGGTGTTTTCTTCTTTCTTTTTCTTTCCTCGCTCTTTCTTCTCTCTTCTTTCTTCTTCTTCTTCTCTTTTCTTCTTCTT
>JABUQX010055013.1:0-10676 GCA_015478945.1 Trachelipus rathkii
ATGGTGATTGGGTGGATTTGGAAGTTTTGTGTAATAAAACGTTTATGGAGGGTATGGTTCCGAGAGATTGGAGAGCAGTAATAGTACCCCTTATATAAGGGTAAGGAGATAAGGGGAACTGTAGCAGGAATTATAGGGAATTAGTTTATTGAGTGTTGTAGGGAAGACATATGCTGGTATTTTAGCCGAAAGAGTGCGTCGAGTGACTGAATGACTGATTGGTGAAGAACAAGGTGCGTTTAGGAGTGGTAAAGGATGTGTGGATCAAATCTTTACATTGAAACAAATGATTGAGAAAATGAAGAATAAATTTTATTTAGGTTTTATGGATTTGCAACAGGCGTATGATAAGATTAATAAGGATGCTCTATGGCAGGTGTTAGTAATTTATGGTGTTGGTGGTAGGCTTCTGAATGGCATCAAAAGTATGTATGACGATATTGAAACGTGTGTAAGAATAAATGGTGTCAAAAGTGATTGGTTTGATATTAATAGTGGTGAGGCAGGGATGTGTTATGTCTCCTTGGTTTGATATTAATAGTGGAGTGAGGCAGGGATGTGTTATGTCTCCTTGGTTATTCAATTTGTATATGGATTGGGTTATGAAAGAATTAGAGATGGGGTGGCAGGAAATGATGTTAGAATGATGGAGGAAAATGGAGGCGGTGGAGGGGTGCCCTACCTATTATATGCGGATGATTTGGTTTTGTGTGGAGAATCTGAAGAGTTTGAGAGGATTGGTAGAGGGAATTGGCAAGGGTTTGTAAAGAAGGGGTTTAGTAAACATTACATAAGAGTAAGGTTATGGTTGTGAGTGAGGACAGTCCTCGGTGTGAAGTTATGTTAAATGGTGAGCAGCAGGAACAAGTGTCAGAGTTTAAATATTTAGGATATATGCTGGATGAAAAGGGAACGGATGATGCAGTGTGTAGTAGGAAAGTTGTGAATGGCAGAAGGTGGCTTGTGCAATTAAATCGTTGGTGGATGTAAAGGGACTAAGTCTTGAGTGCCTAGGGTCTTACAGTGAGGGTATGTTGTTACCTGTGTTAATGTATAGTAGTGAGACTATGGTCTGGAATAAGAGGTATAGATCTAAAGTTCAATGTGTTCAGATGGACAATCTCAGGGGCGTGTTAGGTGTGAGAAGAATTGATAAAATGAGGAATGAACGTATTAGAGAGTTATGTGGTGTGAAGAAATGGGTAAATGAGAGAATAAATGAAAGTACGTTGAGATGGTTTGGTCATATGTGGAAAGGATGAATGATAGTCGGTTGGTTAAGCGGATGTATAGTGGTGAGTGTTTTGGGAATCGACCGGCTGGGAGACCGAAGAAAAAGTAGATTGAGTCAGTGAAAGGAATGTCTGGATGAGGAGAAATGAGATTTAGCAGAGTCTATAATAAAGGTGCTTAAGAGAAGTGAATGGCAGGGGTCTTGTGAGGGCGTATGGTTTATTTGCCCATCTGCATGGGGATAAACCCCCTACACTTGACGATATGCAGTGGAGTCCGTCTCGTTCCCATGAAGGTCAAGGGTGGATTTTCCCTGACTAGAGCAGGTTGCTCTCACTAATATAGGCATAGAGGGCAGTAGGCTGGGCTTTCCTTTAAACATGTCATATTCTTCTACTACTTTTTCTTCTTCTTGCACCTTACCCCCAGTCTTTGGGAAAAAGAAGGATGATGATGATGATAATAATAATAATATAGCAGAATTCCTTTTTCTGCCCATACTTGTTCTGGATGGCAACCATTCAATATATCATCTTCGGTACTTTTAAAGAATCATCTATAATTTTAACATCTTTTGGTACATTCTAAATCTAAAGGTTCGTCCTTTATTTCAACATCTTGGGTAATTTTTAAAAGCTCTTCTTACTTTCATTCTTAAATTCAGTATCCATAATTGATACAAAATATATTTTTAAGCAAAAATATCTGAGGGTGGCAAAATTTTTTTTTTGCTGTTTTAAAGAAAATAATTTAACCCATAAAATAACACTAAATACATTCATAATAATATAAAAAATAATAAATGATATATATATATATATATATATATATATATATATATATATATATATATATATATATATATATATATATATATATATATATATATATATATATATATATATATATATATATATATATATATATACAGTATATATATATATATATATATATATATATATATATATATATATATATATATATATATATATATATATATATATATATATATATATATATATATATATATATATATATATATATACTATATATATATACTCTATATATATCATTCTTCTTTTTCCCCAGACTGGGGTAGGTGAGTGACATGCATCGGAAAAAAATAGTAGTAGAAGAATATGACACAAGTCGAAAAGCCCAGCTTAATGCCCCCTCTATACCTATTAGTGAGAACTCGTGGCAGTCAGAAAATCCACCCTAGAGTTTCATGGGACCGAAACGGACCCTCACTATGGCCATATCGTTAAGTGTAGGGTTCATCCCCTGCCTAGGTGAGCCACAACCATACCCCCTCACAAAACCGCGCCATTCATCCTATTATGCACCTTTATTCTCGCCTCTGCCAAACTCCCATTTCTCTTATCCAGACATTCCTTTACTGACTCAATCCACTTTGTCTTCTCCCACCCGGTCGATTCCCAACACACTCACCCACTATACATCCATCAACCAACCGACTATCATTCATTCCTTTCCACATGACAAACCATCTCAACGTACTTTCATTTATTCTCTATTTATCCCTTTCTTCACACCACACAACTCTCTAATACCTCTTATTCCAGACCATAGTCTCTCACTACTATACACATTAACACAGGTAACAACATACCCTATATGCAAGACTCTAGCACACTCAAGACTTAGTCCTTTCATATCCACCAGATTTAATTGCACCACCCACCTTTCTGCCATTCACAACTTTCCTACTACACTCTGCATCATCGTTCCCTTTCATCCAACATATATCCTAAATATTTAAACTCAGACACACTTGTTCCAGTTCCGTACCATCTAACATAACATCACACCGAGGACTGTCCTCACTCACAACCAGTAACCTTACTCTTATGCACGTTTACTTTTACACACCCTGCCAAATCTCTCTACAATCCTCTTAAAACTCTCTTAGATTCACCACACAAAAACCAAATCATCCGCATATAATGGTGGGCACCCTCCCTCATACTCATCAATTTCTAACACCATTTCCTGCCACCCCCATCTCTAATTCTTTCATAACCCATCCATATACAAATTGAATAACCAAGGAGACATAATACATCCCTGCCTCACTCCACTATTAATATTAAACCAATCACTTTCGACACCATTTATTCTTACACACGCTCCCTCTCGTTAAACATACTTTTGCTTCTATTCAGAAGCCTACCACCAACTTACCATATATCACTAACACCATAGAGCTTTCCTATTAATCCCATCATACGCGTGTTCCAATCTATAAAAACCTAAATACAATTTATTCTTCTTCTCCCTCATTTTCTCAATGAGTCAGTAAAGACTGACATATTATATATATATATATATATATATATATATATATATATATATATATATATATATATATATATATATATATATATATATATATATATATATATATATATATTTAATATTATGTGTATATATATATATAAATATATATATAACCTATATACTCTATAATATATATATATATATATATATATATATATATATATATATATATATATATATATTTTATATATATATATCTTTCTTTCTTTACCTTCCTCTTTGCCCCAAGATTGGGGGTAAGGTGCTGTACAAGCATCGGAAAAGAAAAGCAGTAGGAGAACATGACAAACGTCGAAAAGAAAGCCCAGCCTTACCGCCCCCTCTGTACCATTAATTAGTGAGAGCTCGTCACAGACAGAAAATCCACCCTAGAGCATCATGGGACCGCGACGGACCCTCACTATGGTAAATCGTCAATGTAAGGGTTCATCCCTTGGCCCAGGTGGGCCACAACCATGCCCCCATACAAAACCACGCCATTCTCTCCTATCATGCACCTTTATTCTCGCCTCTGCCAAACTCACATTTCTCTCCTTCAGACATTCGTTCACCGACTCAATCCACTTTCTCTTCGGTCTCCCAGCCGGTCGGTTCCCAACACACTCACCACTATACATCCGCTTAACCAGCCTACTATCATTCATCCTTTCCACATGACCAAACCATCTCAACATACTTTCATTTATTCTCTCATTTACCCCTTTCTTCACACCACACCACTCTCTAATACGTTCATTCCTCTCTTTATCAATTCTTCTCACACCTAGCACACCCCTAAGATTGTCCATCTGAACACATTGAACTTTAGATCTATACTTCTTATTCCAGACCATAGTCTCACTACCATACAATAACACAGGTAACAACATACCCTCATGTAAGACCCTAGCACACTCAAGACTTAGTCCCTTTGCATTCACCAACGATTTAATTGCACCAGCCACCTTCCTGCCATTCACAACTTTCCTACTACACTCTGCATCGTCCGTTCCCTTCTCATCCAACATATATCCTAAATATTTAAACTCAGACACTTGTTCTAGCTGCTCACCATCTAACATAACTTCACACTGAGGAGTGTCCTCACTCACAACCATAACCTTACTCTTATCAACGTTTACTTTCAAACCCCTCCTTTTACACACCCTGCCAAATCTCTCTATCAATCCTCTCAAACTCTCTTCAGATTCGCCACACAGAACCAAATCATCCACATATAATAGGTAGGGCACCCTCCACTCAACTCCATTCTCCACCATTCTAACACCATTTCCTGCCATCCCCACCTCAAATTCTTTCATAACCCCATCCATATACAAATTGAATAACAAAGGAGACATAACACAACCCTGTCTTACTCCGCTATTAATCCTAAACCAATCACCATTGACACCATTTATTCTTACACACGCTTCACTATCGTCATACATACTTTTGATTATATATATATATATATATATATATATATATATATATATATATATATATATATATATATATATATATATATATATATATATATATATATATATATATATATATATATATATATATATATATATATATATATATATATATATATATACAGGAGCGCACATACTCGCAGCGATGAAATTACCTTCCATATGGCTTATGGTATATAGGGTCTCTATGACATTCCAATGTAATGGTTCACCATATCTGTTCTGCATTCCATCCACACTCTTCCTCCAGACACCACCTTTTATCCACATATATACACACACTTATATCCACACCACTCTTCTAGAAATCTTACAGACACCCCTATCCCTTATATCCCTGTGTGTGTGGGGGGAAAAAGAATTGCCCAAATCGTATGTACGTCCTGCGTGTCGTAGAAAGGGACTAAACTGACGGTGGTAGTTGGGTTGACTGCCCACTACCACTTATCTTTTGCCAGAGATGCTATCCATGCTGCACGGGGAAAAGGTCCGTGATCATGCGTCAGCGACCTTCTATATCGAATCCCAGTATGGGTTCATGCAATGTCAAAAGAATATATGTTGAGGAGAAAAGGAGAGAGGTGATGGATGTATTTAGAACGGGAAAATTTGATTTGCTCGCTGACTGAAACAAAGATGAAAGGAAACGGTGAAAATGAATGGTTTGGTGTGAAATGTTTGTGTTTGTGGTACAGAGCTATGGTAGACTTTGTGTGTGCGAGTACTAGAATTCTAATAGTTAAATTTAAGTTTGAAAAGGTCAAGGTATGTGTGGTTGTGGCATTTGGTCCATCTGAGGGTAATATTGAAGAGTGCGCGATTTTCTGGGATAATCTGAATGATGTTTTGGATTGGGCGAGTAGGAGCTTCAGATTGATTGTGTTGGGTGACCTAAATGATTGGATAGGTGATCAGAAACGGGATGGTATAACATGTGGTTTTGAGTGTTTGGAGAAAATGAGAATGGTAGGAAGGTGATTGATTTCTGTGAAGAGATGTGTGTGGGTAATACTTTCCTTAAACACGAGTATTCATAAGTGTACTAGAGTTGGTGTATGACTGTATGTAGAGATGGTATCGAAGTGAAAAGTATGATTGATTATGTGTTGGATGTTAAATCAGTGAGGGGGTTAGGAATGGGATTATCGGATCATTATGTCGTTTTATGTAAAATTAAGTTAGTGGGGGCTTGGATGGAGAGGAAGGTGATAAGGAAGGAAGTGGATAGAATTAAGAGTGAGAAGTTAAATGAACAAGGAAATAAGGATAAGTATTTAACAGGGCTTGCAAGAAAATCAATTGAATGTGAACAAGTTGAAGCTGAACAAATCTGAAAGCAAATGAAGGAAGCGGTTGTTAGTGGTGCAAAAGAAGTATGTGGATGTGCTTAAGTAGGAAGTAAGAATGTTAACAGTGAGTGATGGAATGAAGAGGTGATGCAAGCGGTTAAAAGTAAAAAAGAATCGTGGTTGAATGTACTAAAAGCCAATGATGAGATTTCAAAAGAATATAAATTAAAGGGTAACGATTGTCTCCATAAAAGTAACAATTTCTTAGATTATTTATTAGACATTTTATTACATTTTATTTTTAAGGTTATAAAAAATTTTTTTTTTTTTTTTTGTGGGGGGGGAAGTTATATTTTATGTTAAATTTTAAAATAAAACAGTTTTCAACCAAAAAGTAATATTAAATTTAAAATATTAAATCTAAAAACCATTTCAACCTATATAAAAATATTTAGGCTATACGAAAATTTACTTTTTGTGTTTAAGAAAATCCTAATTTTCGTGTGATAACCTCGAGAGCACGAAAGAACGTATCGATCTATTTACTCGCAGTCTTAGTAGTTGTGCTTGGACTTTAATTTTTTATCATGCACAAACCCCATATGTATGTCCTTGATAAACCATTTTTTTTCTCTCAAATATGTATTTGATGATCAAGCGGTTTTAGAGAAGATATACTAGTTACGCCCGTCTTCGAAACAAAGTTGATAGCAAAGTAGTGATATTATAAGCAGGATTTGAGATGGCTTATGAAATACTTTAAGTGACAGACTTACGATAATCTCTTTACAAACGTGATTTTCAAAGCCTCATATAAAAGAAAAAGAAAGTCTGAAGCAGGTTGTGAAGAGTCGGTTCAAAATTTTCCGACTCCGACTCCACCATCTTCAAAATTACCGACTCCGACTCCACCTTTTAAAATTGCCGACTCCGACTCACTCTTTTGAAAATTACCGACTCCGACTCTACCCTCTTCAAAATTATTACCGAATCCGACTCCACCCTTTTTCAAAATTGCCGACTCCGACTCCACCCTTTTCAAATTGCCGACTCCGACTCCTCTTCAAAACTACCGACTCCCCGACTCCGACTCCACAACACTGGTCTGAAGTAATGAAAAATTCAAAATATAAAAGATAAAGAAAGTCTGAGGGAAGTTGAGAAAAATAGAAAAAGAGAGTTACCTGACTAAACCAGTGGAACACATTTAGTACTAAGCATAGTGGTTAAGTTTGGGGTGAAAGAGATGGACAGAGAAAGTAGACTATGTAGAGGTGTCGGAAGAACCCTCCTCCTCAAAGGAAAATGTGTGCGACTGGAGATTTCAGAGGAGCAGTTCCGTTGTAAAAGCAATAACATAAGGAGATTGGTGCAACAATTTGAATTTAAAATTTGATAAAATGCGAAACATTGGTGGAAATCAAGAACAAGTAAAAACTAATTAGTGTCGCGCATGGGTATGGTTGATGGTTCTTAATAAAGTCTTTTTCAATTACAAATTATAATTAGGTTATGTCTAATGATTCACAGTTGCACTCAGAATATTTAATAACTTTTTCTTTTGGAGGTTTATTTTTCTCTGAGTTTTAAACTTGAAACTGCGGAGTACAGAATTTGTAAGTAAACTATTTCCCAGAAATAATCGTTACAGAGCAAAAGTCTTCATTTATTTTACAATGAAGTTGGACGATTCAATCACATAGACATCTATGTTCTTTTTCAATACCCAAATCACACCAATACCTTTACCACTCATTTTCACAGGGTTCACACATGCCACATTCTGTAAATTTCCTATTTTAATCTCTGGTATTTTGCTTCAATTCAATCTAGTACATTATAAGTTAATTATCACTGCACACTGCAACCATGACATTTTTTTAAACCCATGTATCACTATTATATCCAGAAGATTGAGTGGTGTGTTTATTGATGTTGATATTTGATGGTCGAAGATCATAGCTTTCTCCTTCTCATTCATTGCTATAGATTTACATTACCAACATTTCTGCTTACTTCGGTTTAAAAGCAGGAACAAATTTAAATTAATTATAGATTGCATTATATAGTTTGGAGTACATACTCACAGGAAGTGTGATATTGCCTATTTCATTGCTCCCTTTCAACAGAAACCTTCTCCAATACCTACATTCAATCTTTTGCAATTTCCATTATAAATGTTCCTCCCATTTCAAATCAACCTATATTGTTTTGTTTTTGTATCTTTTAAACGCCGAGGTATGCAAACAAGTCTCTCATATCCTACAATTCTATTTCTACATTCAAAAAATTAATCATTCTTTGTAGTTAATATAGTTCATAATTTGTTCCTCTCATGCTAAGATTTTCATGTATATGGTATTAATTTCACTTTAGAACAGGTCTAATGTACCAAGTCACTTCTTAAGTTAATTTATTTATTTACTTTTTTGGCTTCAATTATCGTTCAACTTTGCTCTTTTCATCTTTTTTTTTTATAAATTCTTTTCAGATCTTTCATTTATTCTTTATAACATTCATTAAATTGTATCCTTCATGGGTATCTCATCTGAATCTTCTATTCCTCAATATTTATAAGTATTACCGTTCTTCTGCTCAAGTGTTCCATTTCATTTATATTAATAATGTTACACATTTCTGTTCTTCCTTTCTAAAAAGTTCATTAATAATAACAAGAAACACTATAGAATACCTTCTTGCAATGCTCTTATTTTTGTCCTCTTCTACTAGTTTCATTTTATATAATTACATGTGTTTATATTTATTTAAGTTCTCTGATTGCATTCATAACTGCATTCGCAACATAAATAATTTTAATTATTTTGATCCCTTTTAAGGGATCATAATTAAAAATAGCCTTGGCAAATCTTCGCCATAAGGATATCTCATTCTTCATTTACAGCGTCCCAACACTGGTCTCAAGATTGCCCTCTTTCTTGTTAACAATAAGCTTAGTTCTAAGGTGTTAACCGACACTAGGAGTTTTCCCCCCGAGATGCTCTCGAACTTTTCTTTATTTCGCCTAAAGCTACCACCACTATCTGACCCCCAATATATCATTGATTTCCCACATTCTTCTTATCTCCTGTTTAAGTCACTGGTATTTTATTTATTTCTCTCGTTCGTATGCCAACAAGTTGTTATCCAATGGAACTCTTTCCTTTATTAAGTAGCACTTCTGCTCCCTCTTATCCTTCAAGACAATGTTAGGTCTATTATGGACGACTTATCTTTTGGAAGTAACAGTAACGATTCGTTTTCTTCTATTTCTGGGGACAATTTCCATGTTTAAGCATATGAGTTTTTAAGCTTGCTTTCTGATTACATTCATAGCTACACTCAGAACATTTAAATAATTTTGTATTTTTGTGTCTAAGCATATGAGTGTTTAGGCTTCCTTTGTGATTGCATTCATAGTTGCACTCAGAACATTTAAACAGTTTTATATTTTTGTGTTTAAGCATGTGTAATTTTAAGCTCCCTTTCACATTACATTCATAGTTGCACTCAGAACATTTAAATAATTTTAAATTTTCATGCTTTAGCATGTGTCTTTTTAAGTTTTCTTTCACATTACATCCATAGTTGCACTCAGAACATTTAAATAATTTTACATTTTCGTGCTTTAGCTTGTGTCTTTCTAAGCTTTCTTTCCGACTGCACTCGTAGCTGCACTCAGAACATTTAAATAATTTTGTATTTAAATGCGTTAATAAATGTCTATTTAATGTTCCTTTGTAATTACATTCAAAGCTACAATCGGAACATTTAAATAATTTTACATTGCCGTGAGTTAAAAGATGTTTTATTAAGTCTGATTTGACATTACATTCATAGTTGCACTCAGAACATTTAAATAATTTTATATTTGAATGAGTTAATAAATGTCTATTTAAGGTTGATTTCTGGATGCACTCATAGCTGCATTCAGAACATTTAAATAATTTTGTATTTAAATGCATTAATAAATGTCTATTTAATGTTCCCTTGTAATTACACTCATAGTTGCACTCATAACATTTAAATAATTTTACATTTCCATGCTTTAGCATATGAATTTTTAAGCTTACTTTATGATTACATTCATAGTTGCACTCAGAACATTTAAATAACTTTGCTTTTCCATGCTTAAGCATGTGTGTTTTTAAATGTCCTTTCTGATTACATTGATAGCTGCACATTGAGCATTTAAATAATTTTACAATACTGTGAATTACAAGATGTTTCTGTAAGACTGCATTAACATTACATACATAATTGCAATGGGTACATTTAAAGATTTTGTTGTGTGTTTTTAAATGACTTTTCAACTCTTCTTCAGTTTTAAAAC
>JABUQX010055014.1:0-25000 GCA_015478945.1 Trachelipus rathkii
AGTTAATAATACCTGGATATTAATAGTTTTCATTAATAGTTTTATTGTTTTAGTATAGTTCGAGTATGCAAGTTCTAGTAACTAAATAATGTAATTAAGTGTAGAAAAGGACAACAACCCTTCCAGTTTTTGTTAGCTTAATAAAACTTAAGGACTATTATAGGGAGACCAAATGTGCCGAGAAGCTCAATCTTAAGACGACTTATAAATAGTTTTAATATCATACTGTCAGATTCAATAAGATGATGGTCTCACAGACGGGGAGACTCTTGCTGCAAGATGAAGAAACGATAAATAAATATCTGGGTGTTTCAGAGCTTAATTAATGTAATTAGTAATAATACGTCAGGTAGATTCATAAATAAGCAGAGTATTGTTAAGTACCGTATATTAATAATTGTGAACATTTTTCCATTAAAAAACCATATCTTTTATACTATAGGAACAAGTTCTTTGCGCCGCGTTGCTCAACTAAAAAGAAAATTTCCTCATCTTCAATTTGAAAGTATTCGAGGCAACCTGAATACTCGACTTAAGAAACTTGAAAAGGACGGAAAATATGATGCCATTGTTTTAGCTGCTGCTGGAGTCGTAAGAATGGGCTGGAAGGATAAAATATCACAGGTGACTTATTAGTTTATTGGATTACACAGAGAGAAGCTGTGTATTGGGTATAAAAATTAATCAAATTGGGGAGATATTGAAGAGAAAATGAAGTAAAGGGTCTGTAATTAAAATTATAAATAGATTAATAAAAGAATCAGAAGACAAAATTGAGTGGGTTGTTAGTCAATAAGATGAAAGAAATTGGTAATAGAATATGAACCTGAAACAAAGTTGAAGAACAATGGAGCGAATGAAGAATAGAGTTGAGTAATATCCGAGGGAATATGAATGGATAGAATCATTCAGGTCACAAAAGTAAGTGGGAACAATGAATGCGAAAAAATTGTGTTTGTAAAAGACTGAAATGGATAAAGGTTTCATTTACTATGTGAAGGATACAGTATAGGGTTGGCTGATCATTGAAATTTTCCGTACGCACCACACCACAGCACCGCACCAATGCATCGCCAACGATAATGCAAGAGATAAAGGTTATGAAAGTGTTTTTTTTTTAAGGTACTTGATCCTCTTTCAGATTAAACCTTTTTTTTTTTGAGTAATGTATTTATTACTTCTCTTGAAGCCTTTGTTTTTAAATTAAAAATAATTTTTAAAACCAATATTTTTGTGCTGATTTTCCAATAGAGGAGGAAGATGTACGTCTTTTAATTATCATAGTCAAATAACTAATTATGAATTATGAAATATAACCAATCATGTAAATTATAAATTTAGTAAGAAAAATTAATAGCCTCCTGCTAATTTCTCATCTAAAAATACTTCTTTATGAAAATTTTAAATTTACCATTGAAGATTTTTTTTAAACTAATTTTTTTTTATATTTTAATGACATTTTTAATTTTCCAACCATTAGTATTTAGATTATGAAGATTGCATGTATGCCGTCGGGCAAGGCGCTCTCGCTATTGAATGTAGGGAATGTGATTCATCAACATTAGACCTACTGTCTCCTTTGAATGATCAAGATACATTGTTGAGTGTTACTGCTGAAAGGGCTTTTATGAAATCTCTAGAAGGAGGGTGTTCAGTTCCTCTAGCTGTTTCTACAATTATGTTCGCCAAAAGATCATTTGCAGTTCGTTTGTGAATTTAAAGATGTGACTTACTGTAAGGGTGTAATATCATGAAGTTTTAACATAGACAAATTTTAGAATAGTGGGGTTGTGTGTTCACGGTCACGACGGGGCCCTGATTTTGCACGAATTATTTTTTTCTTTTGCATAGCGATTGGAGTTGTAGCAGGTACTTCACTTGCCAACCGCCAAACTTGAAAGCGGGTAGAGTATGTGAGGATAACAAGACTAATAGCAAAGGTTTTTTTTTAATATATTTTGGACAAAATTCTTATCTTTAGGAATGGAATGTTAGCATAAGGATAATTTGTATGAGACTAATTTATAGCGTCTTTGAAAAAGCTGTCACAAGGATAACCCTAGTAACTTGTCAGACGATAGCCGATTTAATATCTTTTGCTCTTACATTTAATTGAACAGGGTTCTTTTGATTTGTTATTACTAGGTAATTTGTTTTTGTAGATTTAGGGAGAGTCTGTTTGCCTCTACCCATGTTATAAAATTTTTTTATTGCATCTATTACTGTGGTTTAAGTGTGTTTATTATTACGGTCGATATTAAGTATGGAGTGTTCGTCAGCTATTGAGAGTATATTGACTGTGACATTTTTGAAATGTCATTTGTATATATATTAAGGTATATATATAATAGTATAAATATATATATTATATACTATATATTATATATAGTATAATATATAGCTATATAATAACGTATATATAATTATATAATAATAGTATATATATATATATATAATATATATATATATATATATAATATAAGAATAGGCGGCCAGTGGTAGAGCCCGAGGGACACCGTGGGAAATTGAAGCAAGTGAGGATGATGTGTCTCCAAACGAACATATTGTGTTCGGTCAGAATTTTTATTCGTGTTTGGAGATAGTGATGAAAATCTATTTGTCAGGGCATATGTAGGGCTTCGAAGAGAGGTCAATCAGAATAATTTCTCACTTACTTAGGATCATCACTCTCACTAATTATTTATTAAGCGCAATTGAGGTTTTGGTGATTTGTTCATGGAACAAATTTTGAGAACAAACATTATCCGAAGAACAAATTCCCTTCTTAAATCTTACTCTTTTGAGATACAAAAACAATTATACTAACAGGATACACAATAAGGTGTATGCTTCTGCCAACTATATTTCATATTCGTCCTGAAAATTTGAGTCGTTTGTGATCTGATAGTATGTAATAAAAAAAAATATTTCGCTTATATCCGTTCACACACTTTTCTCCGGATGATCGTGAACCGCGGATATTTGGATAGATCATCTCGAAAACAGTGCACACATATTTGCTTTTGATAGGATGACTTGTTTTTTTCCGACATATATCCGATCATTCAGCACAGAATTTTTCATGGCTTAAGTATACGTTGGGTTTTGGGCCCGGGCGAGAGAACACCTTCTCTCTCTACATCTAGTAATGTTATTTCAGTATTATTCTACAATTATTAGAAATTATTTTTAAAATAACATCATTTGCTCTAGAAATGTTCTTGACCTGTTGAAAGATTTGTTGCGCAGTCAAAAAATCCAAACACCTATTTCACGGACCGGTGAGTGAGAGCAATGGCCGAAGAGATCCTATGCTATTGGAGGCGAGAGAGATTGTGCCTTCCGCTCGCTCTCGACCTTCCCGATCAGCTCCTGTTTTACCCTGCAATATATTTCATCCACTTCTGACTTGTTAATACTGAGCGGCTCATATCGGTGGTGATTTTATTTCCCGTGTTTTGTCAACTCTCCCAGTTCCGGGCACTCTGAAGTCGAGCCTTTCTTCATGCCCTTTAAATTCACACCCCGCCAACGTCCTAAGTGCTTGCAAACTATGAAAAAAATTCGTACTATCGTCCCATTTTTCCGACTCTTTCTAAAGATCAAAATATATGTAGTCTTCGGAATATGGCACACACGCTGGCCACATTAAAGCTCAACTAGAAACTCGACAAAAGTACTTCTGGTACTGCTCCCTTGTTTGGAATGGAACCTATCTATGCACTATTTTCAAGTTGAAGTCATTTTGGTAACAAAAACTTCTGATAGTAGATTGCAAGAATGATCAAAACATGGGCTGTTGGAAAATATAGAAGATGGCTACTGAAAATAATGACTACAGACACAAAAAAACCCGGAAAACAACGTTTAAAGGGCAAAAAAAAGCTACTTTTGGTGTTTATTATTCCAATTGCTATGCGTTGCCTTGATTTTGTACCCACCTTTTCCTAGCTCCAAACTGTCGTTTTGTCGTTCAACTTTTTGTTTTTTCGAGGATTCTGAATTGTCTAGATGTCGCTTACTTTATCTGATGTGTTGGTGGTGAAAATGGGGGCCAGCCCAAGCCTAAAGGACTGGGATCTTGCCCTTATTAAGCCTTGGCGACAGAATTCTCGGGCTTCGAGTTGTGTTTGGAATTTCAGCCAGCGAGACTCGAAGCAATATCTATATTCTATTCCATTATTAGGTCTTATCTTGATGTGGAGACGGTTTTGTGTAATTTCCAACTTCTGGCTTATTAAAACGATCTGGCTAACTTCTTAGATTTTAGGTAGTTAATTGAAAAAGATTGCGTGCTTTTTTCTATAAGGTTCAGTCAAATTAATTTTTCATGAAGTGGGTTTTGTTATATCACTAATTACAATTTGAACACATTCATCACGTATTAAGTCATGCTTCATTGTTACTGATGATTTTAGGAAAGTTTTATTATACCGGTGTATAAGATGGAATAATAATATTTAATATTTTATTAATTATTCTACTAATAATAATAGAATTTACAATAATATATGGTATGAATCCCAAATAGAGATAATAGTACTAGACTTATCCTTATTTGAGAGAATTAATGACTTGTATCGTATATACATAGAGTCATTTACCTGCTAACTTGATAAGATCTTATCTAACACATGTCCCATAGATAGTACAATAAATGGAGATTAACAAAGTTTATTCAAATAGTAGGACAAGGTAAAGTGGCCGCGAAATTTATAAGTTTGCAAACCTAAAGCCTATTTACAGAAATTTATAAGCTTTTATTCAACAATATTGTTAACTTAATTGGGCATAATTATATAACCACTAATTAGAGACATCATAGTAATAATTAAGTATATATCAAATAAATAGTATAAATATGTGTATCCTTTAGAGTGAATCACGTATTATTATCACTTTATTAGGTGTAATAATTAAATTAGTATAAATTTAAAATGGTACGTTTGAACAAAGTCATTGAGTATGATAATAATATTAGTGCCCTTTTTCAACTACGCACTTTCATGAAATAGAATAATATCATAATATCAATAAACAATTAACTATTCTGTGCCCAGCTATTCCAAGTGATCCCCTATTTTTCTATAAACAACCTATATATATCTCACAATAATAACATATAGTATGACATGACTAGTCAATATATACGAAATAATCTATCATATAATACATAATAAATAATCAATGAGAGACAGCTTTAATTGTTCAAAATAGTATATATATTAATCCATATCAATTAATAATGAATAAATAATAATAAATAATAATAATCAATAACTATATAGTATACACTATATAATTAAATATTGGTGCCTAAATATAATAATATTTGATTTATGCTTTATATCGTGATAGTATTACATATTCACTCTATCTTCATAAACAAATGTTTATAGCGTGTGTAGTAAATAAAAACCTTACACTGGTAATACAGCTTCGATTGTCAGCGTTCCCTAATTTCTGGAAAGCAGTGTCGGTACTAATTCTGTCTATGATCACTATTTGTGTGCTCTCTATGTGTCACACGCAATACATAATATAATATGATTAAATTTAAGCAATTTGGTTAAGGATTGTAGCTAAATGTAATCGCAGACGACTATCTCATTTTATATTATCATATTTTCCTTCGACATGAACGACACTACATTAGCCCCTTTACTCCATCAACAATCTTCATGGCACTTCAAAGTAATGTAAAATTAGTATATCATAATAAAACTCTCTATTATTCAACTATCTATGTTCATATTACGCCCGGGACTATCCAGAGCAGCGTCTACGCGTTTTAACATGATTTGTAATGTGCCTTCCACCTAAGCAATAATTCATAGTAAATATCGACGCCTAATCATACTCAAACTTACATAATTGAGCAGTCATCATTAGTTGCATCGTACCAGAATAATCCACTAAAATTTATAACTCAACTCTGCACATCAGCGCCGATAATAGAGCTCACTCATTCAGAATGGCATGTACGACTAGATAGCCACATTAAGATGACATCCACAATGTTTCCCTAGGATCATCAATCAATAGAGTAATAATACAGATACATAAGGGTCTCCTCCAGTATTCTATATTAACTATATTAATGTAGTCAATAATACATAACCATACTATCATTATATATCTATGATATGGGAGTGAAAGTAATCAATTATGCACATTTTCAATAATTCACTTCAATAATAAGCTGCAGAATCAGATCGATCTACAGGAGATATATCACTATAATACACTCGCATCATCAAGTTAATAATATGAATTTTATATACATATAGCGCACACAATCTAATAAATTGCGACTGATTAATTGACCACATCCGCTATTCACATAGCTAATAATAATGGTAGGGATAATTTTAATATAGAGACATCCAATACATTCTTACATAATACATCACACTCACCTTATAATATACTAACATAAATAATACTGAATACCCTAAATGAAGCTAATAATCAAATCAAGTAAACTCACTTCCTGATCATATCTGTGTAATAGGTAATACTCGATATGATATTGTATATATCCAAATAATGAGAGACTAGTAATTCTATATAATATAGTGAGCATTTATATAGCCATGCACTATCTCCTCATATACATGATACTCACATCTGCCCATATATCCCTTAATCTAGATTCATCCAATTACTAGGGAATTCAACCTAATTATCATATAAAATAATTAGAGTGCGATCCTCAAAATAATCGACTATTTTTTCATCTGCACGAACGATAGAGATACATTGAATGAGCGTTCATAATGAATAATGACAATGACTTCACTCATAATAATAAAATTGGACTATATTTAATGGACACTCAAATTATTAATAATATTATTATAAGAATAATAGTAACTCATATGAGATGACATAATCACATCCACTAATAAGCAAGTGACTATACTTGATATATAATAATTAGAGTAATTTATACATTCCAACAATTACATATCGATAATACCATTAACAGTATAATACATAAACAATAAGTCAATTAGCGTATAGATGAAATATAATTAATAACTAAAAGGTTAATACGCTGGAATCACTTGAATTAATTACCGTAATAAGCTGTTATGGAGTCAAATGGTTAGCGGACAATAATGAGACTATACTGACAAAATGAGAATAAGTCACTTCTGCAGAACAATACAGAATTAATAATAAATACATATGACTTTTATATATATTTTTTTTAATATATATCACAATTGGTATTTTTTGCAAATATATAAAATAATAATGAGCACACATAATAATCGAGAGACTACAGATAGCACTTAGCAAAAATAAAAACTAAAAATTAGATTCTCTACTATGGTAAATTTCACGCCTACTTAAAAATCCCAATAACTCCTGTCATCCATCTTTTCCGCACATATTACAATCAAAATATTACAATGATTTTACCATGAATAATAATAATAATTAAGAAGAAGAAGGAAAGAAGAAGAAGAAGAAGAAGAAAAGAAGAAAGAAGAAGAAGAAGAAGAAGAAAGAAAGAAAGAAGAAGAAGAAGGAGATAGAAAGAAGAGAAGAAGAAGAAGAAAGCGTAATGGAAGCGACCAATAGGGACGACAGCGAACGAAGATAAGCATAGGAGGCACGAGCGACGCAGGATAGAGAGAGGAACGGGTACGTACGAGAAAGAAGAAGAAGAAGAAGAAGTAAGTAAGATAGCACAGAAGAAGACACACAATGCCCTATGGGACGAAGTCGAAAGCAAAAACTGACATCAAGCTCTGCTTATCGGGGCAACAACAAAGGCTATGTATGAGGAAAGATGAGTCACCGGGTCGTCTTAGACGTATAATCGCCACATTAAAATCGACTCTTACGACTAGCGCGTTGTGTAAGCCTAGCCCACATACCTGCCATTCTCCGCCAATTTGCCTTTGGTTGTGAAACACGTTTCGTATTTAATCATACATAAACTACGTCTAATACATGCGTTTTATCAATAATAATAATCATATATTATATCACTGCTCGACCCGTGAATGAATATTTTTTCACTTGTATATCGATTATCCTAGAGGCACGATCCTCACACTCACATTACGAACTATCACCATCAACTGCATTATATTCAAACGGCTAACTAAGTCCGCTGGAATATAAGGTTGCACAATAACATCATTCAGTAGATTATGAGTAATATAACTTAATAATCCAGTATAATAATAATGAAAATAACCAATCACCAAGTAATAAATACGTAAGTTGCAATTACTGCAGATTTTAATACCCTCACGGAAACACACAGACATCATTGCTCCCTAATAATAATAATAATAATAATGAATAATAATAATTAATAATAATAAAAATAATAATAATGAATAACTACACACTTAATAATAGAGAGAGTGATCACATAAATTAGATAAATTGCGGCAATTCATTATCAATCTATATAATCAATAATAATAATCAATACATAATTAAAATATTATTATTTTTACAACTTTTACATTAAGGAAGACATGCATCGCAAATTATCAATATTAATAATGAGTCACATCGAATTCACAATCATATTATACTTACATAATATATTAATATATAATTTAAATACATATAAAAAATAATAATATATCATTATAATCACATACATCCAAAATAAATATATGCACTATACACGAATACATCTTGACAGATAATAATAATAACGATAACTATAATCAATTTGACAAGAATGACACACAATATTAAATAAGAGTTAAGTAAAGATATGAGACAAGCACACGATTATATAGAGAGAAGAGAAGAAAGACGGAGAAGTATTACGAGTAGGTTGAAGAAGAACATTGCGACAGACACGTAGAGAGATGAACAAGAAGAAAAGAAGAAGAAGAAAGAAGAAGAAGAAGAAGATAGAAAAGAAGAGAAATGAAGACAGATATAAGAAGAAGTAAGGAGATACCATGACAGTATACACCCGACTAGCAGGAAGGAACCTTGGTACAGTCTATCTTCATAGTCTAGTATCTGTAGGGGAAGACTGTAGGCTCACTACTTGGCTTAGCATATCGTTATAATTAAACGCGTCCAGCGCACATCGTTTGAACAACCGCACCTATGCATCTAAAGAAAACGAAGTCAGAAACCCTTCCAGACTGTATTAAAATATTATTGTAGTGTGATTCGATGATGTCATCCTTGACGCAAACACCGGAAGCTCTGAGCAAATACGTTAGATCAATACCCCTCTAGAGTAGTGACCCATACTCACACAACTTGATTGTATCATCATTGGAATTATACTACTGATATGATGTATCAAATCGAGGAACACATAAATCCTAGTTTTGGAAAGAGAAGATATGACGTAAATTATGTGTGCAAGGATTATATATATCGTTCTGAAGTGAGTGACCATCAAAAATGCCTAATACATTCCTGCAAACCACGCCGTTTAAAATAAATGGTATATATATAGTATGATATAGCTAGTGCATCGAGATAGCATGTACGTCACCGTGGCTTAGCACGTTATGAAATAACACAAATGCATATATGCAGGTTGTAAACATAAAAGAAACTGTTATTAACAAAATGTAGAGTGGATCCGCTGTGCTCAATGCCGACCACAAACTTTTCTTTGTAAAATTTCGACTTTAAGACATGGTTTAAAAATAAAAACAGATCTGTAAACATTTGCGGATAAATTTCACCTCTAAATAATTGAACATAGGATTTAATAATTAAAAAACTGTTCAATAAGAGGTAAATAATGTCAATATAAGTTCAGCGGCCAAATTCTTTTAAGATGTACTTTTAAGCATTTATCAAATGATCTCACTTGTTCATTTGATTCACCTTATCTAATTCTTTCGTTTTAATAAAGTAAGATTCGAGATGAGTTGAAGTTCACAGACCAATTTCCTTAAAGTGTTTATCTAACTTTTTTCTTGAAATAAAATCGATGTTGCCGCTGTTCACTATTTCATAGAGAGACTATTCGCCTTTCTCAATTACATCGTAACGTGACAGAAATATTCATTTGACTATATGCGTTCGAATATACGAACCTATGTTTTCATATGTAGACAATATGTTTTAGGTGACCATATGATCTATTTTTCAAAATCTATACGTGTTTAGGCACCCACCTCGTTAAAATTCAAACGAAATAAATTCTTGAGAATTGCCGTATATAGATAACCTCCCCTTGTATATTTAGGCAGAATAATTGTACAGTTTACCTTGTATTTTGAATCTTGCCAAGTACTCTCTCGTAATATAGGAGTAAATGAAAAAATCAAATTTTTGAAATGAACACTATAATTCTTTATACTTTATCTAACTGATTCTGAGTAAAGTGAAGACTGTTCGTTGTTGGAATAAACCAAGTTTGCTAGTTCACCTTTATCATTAATTATTATATAATATAACATTATGCAGTAAATTTTTAACTTCTTCCGAGGTTAACAATTTCAATGTAGATAAGATATAAAATATATATATATATATAGTACATACTTCTCAAAAGAAGCGTTATTAGAAAGGTACTTGAAAATAGTTGACATATAAAAGATAAATAACTATAGGCTCAAAGTATAATACGTTAATATATATAAAGATTTTTTTTACTCTCATTTTTAAATATTATTTCGAATAAATTGATACTTAATAATATATATAATATAATATACTATAATATTAATATATATTATATATATAAATTAATATATACATATAAGTATATATATATACCTATAGTATAATTAATATATATATATATAGCTGTAGTATATATATTAAATATTAATATACTATATATATATATATAATATATAATACTATAATATATATTTATATAATATATAGTATATATATATATATCTATATGTTAAAACATGATTATAGTAATAATTGAGAATGAAGAGGGGAGTGTGAGGAAAGAACACCTTCGAAAATCTTTATAATTATCATGCAGTAATTACATAAGAAGTGATAGTAAGATGTGTTAATGGGTTTTGATGGTATGAACATAATAGAAGGAATATAGGTATATTTACTTGGGAATTAGAGGTCACTATAGATAGGGTTTCGTATTATTCTCGTTGATTATGAGTCAAGTAATTAAAAGTTACGAAAATATTTTAGTGATACAATATTACGTATTGGCTTACTTAAAGACAACCTTACTGTGAATTGGCCCATAATGTTATTGAACTATATATATATAATATATATAGGCAATTTATTATTTACATAAATTTATTATATTTGAGGTATTTGTATTTTTTATTACAATATGATTTATATTTAGATATATCTAATAGTAAACCAGAACACAATGAAATTCAGGAAATCGAATCCGGATTTCAGATAAATCGAAGCTCCGAAATCTCAATACCGTTAGGTGTAAAGTCAATAAATATGTTTAGATATATATATCCTAGATCCTGAAATTCATACGAATCTACATTACCTTGAATTGTGATTCGGATTCAGAATATTACTAAATCCTAATTACTGGGATTATCGGTAATTCGCCAGCTCCCTTGATATATATATATATATATATAATTATAAATATATATATATATTAAATATATATATATATATATTATAAGGTATATATATATATATATTATTATATATAATATAATATATGATATATAATATATAAAATATATTAATATTAATATATTATATATATTAATATTATATAGGTTAAATTAAATAATATTATTATATATATATATATATACTATATTAATATAATATATATAGTTATAATATACATTAATAAATTATATATATATATATATATTAATAATTATATAGTATATATATATGTATACTATATATAATATTATTATAATATTAATTATATATATATATTAATATATATAATAATTAATATATATATATATATAATATATATAATTATTAATATAATATATATATATTATATATATATAATTTATATATAAAATATATATATATATATTAATACTTAATATATATAATATATATAATATATATATATAATAATATATATATATAATATATATATAGTTAATAAGACATTATAATAATATTATATTTTAAGATATAATATATATTATATATATTATATATATATAGTAATAAATTAAAATATAATTTAAGTATTAATTATAATATATATATATCTCTATTTATATATATATATATATTAATATTACTATTATATAAATAAATACATATTTAATCTATATATATAATCTTAATATATAGTTATATAATCAAATTTTTGATACTTATTAACTTTACAATATCCTTCATATATAATTATATACTTAATATTATATATATAATATATCTCATTATTGTATATATCTATATATATCTAATATCTCTATACTACTATCCAATGTTAGTTTCTTCGACGTGCTTTGACTGCATTCAGTAAAAATGTAAAAAGTGAATAAGTTATCTAATCTAATTCACAACAGGGTTAAAAAATATTCGTCCAATTTGCTTTTATAAGAGACGTAGGAAAATTTTTAAATAGAAAATTAATTTTCGTATGCAAAGTTGAAGACATATTGAAACATCCTTAACAGATATAAAACTAATTTTAATTATTTTAGAGGGAAACCGCCAAGAATGACACGATTTTCCCCTTCTCCAATCCATCTATGTATGAGATGGACTAACAACCAATCAAAACTTCAACGTGTTGGGGCTCAGGAGGAGGGTTTGCTCCTTAATACATTATTTATATACAACTTATTATTTATAATTTTTTATTTTTTATTCTAATAAGGATAATTAATCTTAGTAAAATCATGTAACTTATTAAATAATAGGTATATTACGGAAAGTTTTTCTAATAATGTAGATAAATTTTAATTTTTACATAAAATTGATATAATTTAATAATTTTTTATAATTCTTGTACTATAATACTCTTAACTATATACATTATCTACTTAAACTGACTTAACAATACTACCTAATACTTACTTACTACTACGTATACTCAACTACTTATGATACTACTTATTATAATAATATATTCAATATAATAATAATAATCAATAATAAATTATATAATATAAATAATATTCATTTATAATATATAATAATATATTTATATATAAATAATAATAATTCTTAAAATATTAATATATGAATAATAAATAATAATTAATCAATATTAAATTATAAAATTAATAATAAAATTTAAGTAAAAACACAATAAGGGTAACAAATTATCTATATAAATAGCTTTACCAGATATTAAAACTCTCTCATATATACAAAATTAAATAACAATTATACCAAATAAATTACTTCGTGTTGTGTAAGCCATAAATATATTATATTGTATATAAAATTTTAAAATAATGCCGCGACCTTACACTATTTTATTTCAGGCAAAATATTTATAATAAGCACCGCTTAACCTGAAGTACCCCTTAACATCAATCCTTTAGATATTCTTATACACATCAATAACAATTATAGTGGTTCAATATGAAATTACACTCCCTAACATTTGAATTAAATTATTTAAAATTTAATTAAAGTTAATTATTATATATATCTATTATATATATATATATATATAATATATATAATTATATAGAGTATGTATATATAATTACATGAATTAATATATATATATTAATTAATTAATAAATTAAATTTAATAATAATATTAATTATATAAATATAATAATAAAATAATAAATAATTAAATAATAAAAAATAATAATATCTATATCATAATAAAAATATAATAGAGAAAAATTAAAATTCAATAATAAATTCATTCAATAATTAATCAATACATAATAATAATAATAAATAATTAATAATATAATAAATTACAATATAATATATATCAATTATATATATAATATAATAATACCATAACATATAATTAGTTGAATGGATTTATAATTTTATATTAGTTATTATATGTTCATTTCCAGACTTCATCAATTTTACTTTGCATTTTCAAATTATTTTTTATATTAAATTCTTATTAAATTCTTTCCCTTTTTACCTATTTTTATTACAGTTTCTTTATACTTCATCATAAAAACATCTTTTTCATCAAAATGATGATTTTCTTTTTTATCATTATTATTTACGTCATTTTCTACATGATCGCTTGGCGGCACAATAAGAAACATGATTATACTAATGGCTATTAAAATCTTCATTCTCTTTCAGTTTCTTTTCTTATCACTAATCTCGTTTGGCTTCGTTCACTGTTGTACTTTCTTTCCGTTCACGTATGTCACTTTTATTCCTTCTGTCGTTTTTATTCATTCTTTTGTTTCTTTTCCTTTCATTCATTTCAAATTTCTTCGTTTATTCACTTCATTTTTTCAAATTATTCACTTCTCTTCATTTTTTATTATAAATGTATTAGTTTTCAATTTAACCAAATTTGTGTTACCCATTTCGTTATCAATTTCGTTCATTATAGCTTAGTTATTATTTTATTTATAATTCGTATATTACTTATATTCTACCCTCGTTACTTACCCATTCTTCGACATTAATGTCTCAGCTTCACTAATTCCTTCACTTTTCTCTATCCCACCTCCTTATATAGCCAACAATTTACTTACTTAGAATTATTACTTCATATATTTATCACCCTCAATTACTAATTATTCTTCATTTTCTCTCCAAACACTAGAATTCCTATAAAATATAAAATTTACATAACTATATATTAAACCATCAAGTAATATACAAAAAGACCTACGAAAGGTAACGACATAAGAAATTGACAAGTATTACTGAAATTTAATGATTTCATCTATTAAATCTATTTAATTCCCGATAAAAATAAAAGTAGTGTGATTTTGTTTCTATACTTGTTCATTATGATTATTATGAAGATATCCAGATAATTAAGTTTTTGCCTCCTCATATAAAGTAGATGTCTTTTAAGAGAGTAAAATAAACTCCCTGGTCTACTAGTCATTGTTCGTATATGTAATTATAGCGTCAGTTACTCTAGGACACTCTGACAAAGGCTCAGTAATAACACAGCTCTGATTGAACGTGTATTATATCATATATATCTATCAAATTATACTAACTATTCATAAACAATTACATTTAAAATAGTTTGAAAATAGTTATAACAATAATAGCTTGCCTTTAAATTCTGCTATACCATAATTATAATTTTATTAGAATTTTATTATTTTCATATTCATATATTAAAATATATAATATACAATAGCAATATATATAATATAACAACAATTAATAATTAATGTTTGAATAATAAATATAATCCTTTTTAACTATATAAAAAATAATAACAATAATTAAAAATAATTTTTATGCAATTTAAATTATTTTTTTTGGAATTTCCATATAACAGTATAATAACATGAAAATTATAAATGTTTAAGTATGAATGAAAAAAATTGTGTAAAGCTTATTAACTGAATGACTTAAATTTTTGTAGACCAACCCTTTCATCGTCCCCATACTGGTGCCTATAACATCAATAATTAATCAATGAGTAAGCGAGTTAAACAATATACAGTTGTAATTTACATTCGTTTTGATAAAGATGGTCTAGAACAAATTTTACATCCAGAATACACAATTATAATAAATAATATGGATAGCGTCTATCCGAACACCTCATTAGAAGCAGTATTGAAAAAGAACTAGAGCTTTTAATATATTAGTAAATAATACTTAATAGAAAATGTATGTGAACAAATTAGAAAACATTATACAAGTAATATCGTTATGAGGTAGATATTTTATAATATTAAATTAAATTGTATTATACAAAATGAAGATAATATAAATAATTGAGAATGATGTTTTCTCTTATAATAATAAGAGAGTAAATATAATATTTAATTTAAAAAATAATGAATATAATATTAAAATATAATATTAAATCATTATAAATAATATCTAATAATTATAAATAAATATATATAATAATAATATAATATATAAAATTAATAAAATTTAATTCAATTAAACAGATTCAAAATATATTTTTATCATAATAACCTACTACATGATCATCTTTAATTAAAATGGCTAGTGTAATATTAAATATATATCTATTTCATTTTTTTAAACCATCATAACGAAATAAAATTAAATTATACTAAATTCAAGCAATAAATAATATAATAATAATAATTAATTAATAAAATATAATTATACTATATAATATAATAAATAATATCATATTATAATAATATAATAATAATTTTGGACCATAACCCACATGGGGATATTTTTTTAGACTTAAAAAATCTCATAACAAAACATTACATTATAGCCAGAATTATTTATCAATAGTTCAAAACCCTGGTCGCTTGACAACTCCCCTCTTATTCGCTTTTTATGGAATATGAAGGAAAAATATATCTCATCATGACTCGATTTAGAGACAATAGGTGTGGTGTCCCAGAGTACGGAATATTTGATTTATGGTTATTTTTGACTAGAATAATGGAAATTGGAAAGATAGTCACGCATGTTTTACTAAACGGACAACAATTAATATGAGAGCAGGAGCTTGGAAGACTTGAAGTCTTACGAAAAATGAGCGAAGATAAGAAAAAGGGAAATTATCCTTATAAACTAGAAAAAAGTAATATTGAAACTAAATGCGCCGACTGGTATTGTATATATAATAAAACTTATATATTTTATTATAAAACAACTGAAATAAATGTTATATTTAAGATTTCAGTATAAGGAACATGGACTGTGAAGGTTTTCAGACTTCAGAATAGAAATAACTACTGGTAATTAACAAATATTCATAATATGCGTATGACCTTAATTCTGAAGGATTGTGGTTTGGAACAAACGTTGCCCACAAGAATTTCAAATAAAAGTTTACAAGTGTACTTACTAAATAATGAAACGATCAATTCAAGTTGTGAAACACTTATAGTACTATATGACTGCAATTCCTTTCATAAATTATAAATAAGATAAGCATGAGATAATACTATGCTTAGTAAATTTAAATTGGACACTATTAAAAAATCAAAGAAATTTAGGATATTTCTCTTCAAAAATATTTGTGGTTGCAAACGTTTAAAATATTAGTTCGGATATTTTTAATGTATAAGATTGCTTTTATCTTATTATAATGTAAGACTCAGAGTATAATATGTATAATTATGATATATTTTTAATGATATTCCTCATTAAAGTAATAAGGATAAGAAATTATGTTAAGTCGTATAACTTTGAGATAACAATATATTTAAAAGCTTTCATATGAATGATTAGTAGTATTTGTTTTTATCCTGTTGGCTAGTTAATTGAGGACGTTAAACTAGTTTAGTTTTCCAAACAATTGTTAATCAGCTCCGAGGGCTAAATAATAAATTTTTTTACATAGCAACCATTACCAAGAGAAGAGAGAGTCGTGCAATACGGAGATGTAGTAATGTGAGGGCTTGTAATCGATAGAAAAAATTGATATTTAGATAAATGAGATATAGGATAGATAATATTGACTCTAACTTGCAGACGTTGCATATAGTAAGACGGATGAGCAGTAGAGGATGAGACAAGATCAAAACTTTTCCTCTGAGCTCGTCAAATTAGAAATTGAAATGAAGTGAAAAATTATTTAAAAATGTATCAAGAGTAATAATAACTCCAAATATCAAATATATATATGATATATATATATATATATATATTACTATATAATATATCTATATTATAGTATATATATATATATGTATATATATATATTATATATATATATATGTATATATATATTATATACTATATAATATATAATATATATATATATACTATATATATATATTCTATCATATAATATATATATAGTATATCATATAATATCATATATGATATATATTAATATCATATATATAATTTATACTATTTATATATTTTACTAGTATATATATATCATATATATACCTATAGCTATATATACGCTAAAATATATATATATATATTTATACCTATGATGATATATAATATATATATTATATATATTATTATATATACATATATATATCATATAATATATATATAGATATATTATATATATATAATAAATATATATATCATAATCTATATATATATATATATATATATATATATTTATATATATATATATATATATAGTATATATAATATATATATATATTTAGATATTATATTATATATTATTCTATATATATATATATATATATATATATAGTATATATAATATATAATATAAATATATATATTATATAAAATTATATATATTAATATATATATATATAATATATTATTATATATATATATTAATATATATATATATCTTATAGTACATATATATATACTATATATATTAATATATATATTATAATATATATATAATATATATTATATATATAATATATATATATAATAGTATAATTATATATATATATATATATATCCTATACCATATAATATAGATTATATATATCTATAATATATATATTATATATATATATATATAGTATAGCACATCTATGTTATGCATATTATGAAAGTGTATGAAATGGTACTATTTTTTTACAATTTAATTATTTAATTTTCTTAAATTTTCTTGAATGCGAAAATACTGACATTCATATGAGATAGGATTAAATTTCATGATTTAATATATATAGTATATATATATATATATATATTATATAATATATATATATATATATATATATATATATATATATTATATATAATATAATATATATTATATATAATATATATATATATATTTATTTATTATACATAAAGCTGTAATTATTTTTGTTGCTTTGTCTAGTCCTAGTCATATATTGATTTTTATGGATGGTGATATAGTTGCTGATATTTTAGGTATTGACATAGATGGTGATAGGATGCTCGAGGGATACCAACTGAAGTATGATTCAATTATGGGAAGGAATGGATCTCATTGGTACCCTTTCACAATTAACATCTTTAGAACATACTCGTACACCACGAGTTCATATATATATATATATATTTATTTATATATATGATATGTATTATATATATATATATATATATTATATATAAATTCTATATATATATATATATAGTATAATATATATATATAGTATATAGTATATATTATATATATATAAAATAAGTATATATATATATATTATATATATAATAATAATATATTAATATATATATATTATATAATATATTATCATATATAATTTATATATTATATATATATAGGAGCATACATACATACATATTATTATATATATGTAATTATATATATATATGTATATAATATATATATAATATTATAATATTATATATATTATATATATAATATTATGAAAAAAGAACATTTAATGGTAAGGTAAAGAATTTACTGCCTTCCGGGATTGAACCACCGCGATGTTGCGAATGAGGACAATATAACCTGATTGCTTAACCACTGGAACGTTTTAACGGGAGATGGGTTGCTTTATACTGTCTCTTGAATCAACTTTTTTGGGGTTGGAGGATGGTCAATGGTAAAGCAACTGGGTATATTGGTCCTCATTTGGAAAACATGCGGGTGTTCAATCCAGAGGAAGGGTAGTAATTCTTTACCTTCCATTAATTGTTCTTCTTTTAATTGAACATCTTATATAATTGCGATTAAATATTTAACGTCTATATATATATATATAATATATATATATATATATATATATAATATATTATTATATATTTATATATATATATATTATATATATATATATATATATTATATATTATATATATATATATTAATATGATATATATATAATATATATACCCCATATATATATATATATAAAATATAATATATGATATAATTATATATAATAATTATATTTATTTATATATATATTACTATATAATATACATATTTATATTATATATATATATATATATATATATTAATATATATAAATATATATTATACTATATATAATATATATCTATATATATATATTATATTATATATATATATATATAATAATATAATATTATTGTTTATAATATATATCTTATATTATATACTATATATATATATATAATATATAATATATATATATATATATATAATATATATTATATAATTTATATATATATTTATATAAATTGTAGGAAAATAACTTTTGTTTGTCTCGTGAGATTATTGCATTTTCCTTTCGTTAAAAACTTTTCATAAGACTATTCTCCATAAAATGGTCTTCATTTATAATTTGCACGGAGGATTTCTTTTCAAGGGGAGGTTCAATTTTGCTGGCTGATCCCGAGTTTTCATCCCCACCTAAATGGACATAAATTCGAATTTTCAGCGATTTTGACTATATTAACACCAAAATGTGCTTTTTTTGCCCTCTTTTTTTTGATTTCTGGTGTTTTCTCTGTCTAAACTCTTTCAGACATTTTTCAATTTTAAAACCATGTTTTTTGACAATTTTCATATCACTTTTCAGAATTTTTGGAAATGGGTGTGAATGGGGCATGGATCAAACGGTTTGGTACACATATTGAATTACATGACATTTTTGATTTTTTAGTTCTGTGGCTGCAGCGTTGTCAATTCAAACTTTTTATTTTAATTTGAAAAAGTGAAAAATTGAAATATTTTTTTTTTCTACTATCGATAACATCAAATTTCAGGTTTGTACAATCGGGGCAAGATGCTCTTTTAAACTTAAAAAATTTCTTGTATATGGAATGAGGTTTGGATTTGTTGGAATAAATTTAAAAAAAAAAAAAATTTGAATTTTTTAACGGTGTTCTTTGAGTATACATAAAAGATATTTCAATGTAAAAGATGCATTTTGCCCATTGTAGCAATCCCGCCCTGAAAATTTGATGTTGATCGATGAGTAGAAAAAAAAATAAAATATTTAAATTTTTTCCTTTCAAATTAAAAAAAAATGGGTTGGAAATTGGACAAACGCTGAGCACAAACTCAAAAATCAAATGTTCTATGTAATTATTGTAGGTAGTGGACCTATAACCATCCGCTATCCGCATCCGCAATATGCGGATAGTGATTTTAACTATCTATCCGCAATTCCGATTAATTTTTTTGCGATAGCGGATAGTATTTCAATCTATGAATTATGAAAACGTGTGCACAAAACCTTATTATATATATATAATTATATATATTATTGATATATTATATAATATTATATATAATATTATAATATAATATTATATAATATATATATATATATATATTTAATATATATATATATATAATATATATATATATATATAATATTACTATTATATATACATATAATATATGTTATATATATATAATATTTATATATATTATTCAAAAGAAGGATTCATGGATGACAGAAGGACTCAAGCTGAAGATAGATAATAGATTTCAACTCTGCAAAACGGTATGACGCATGTACTAGTATTTCAAAATCTAAGATACAAAACTAATTTACTGTGAACCGCGTGTTTGTAAGAGGGTTAAATTAATTAGCGAAATGCTATGTGATGAATGCTGGTAAAGGCAGAAATATCAAACAAAGCCATTAAAAGAAAAAAATCTGCGAAAAAAACACGCATTACTCATTTGTTAGCGATCATGGTGCGAATCCACCACGAAGTAGTTTGTCTCCAAGCAAGGATGTGATTCATGTTGAGAGGTGCTCAAAAGCCGCTCATCATTCATGATCGAGAGAATATCAAGAGCAAAGCTTGGATCAGATAGAAGATCCACTGGTCTTGTGGAATGTAATTGTAAAAGTTTTCCAGCATTCTTGCAGAAGTGTCAGGGAATTGCTTAGCATGCCTTCAACGAAAGTGTAGCTAAGTGAGGGGCGTCTTCAGTGGTGAGATCTCATTACGACAAGCAAACTCTCCTGAAAAGGGCTTCACGAAGCTTTTGTTTTTGAAGCATAATTTGAGAATTATTAATTTCAAGCATTAATATATAACCTTTTTCAATTTCTTTAAAATTTAATCACAGGTGAGCTTCGCAGATCATTCGTCGTTTCGGTCGGAACTGCAGATTGTAGAGAGTTTGGTGCAATTTCGACCTCCAATTTTCGGGCTATTTGGTTATATTATCAGCTATTTTTTTATTACACTTTTTTTAAAAGGCTTACTAGTGAACTGGACTCTTTTAAGTATTTGTTATTAATTTTGTCAATTATGCTTTTACCTTACTGTTGATTAAAGTTGTTAAAGAACTTTGTATAAAATGATTCTTCTATTTTAGACGTTTTCTTGCTTTGATAGTTATCTATTGTATTTCTGGAGTACTTATATCAACTCTAACAACTTTAATCCACAACAAGGTGAAATCATAATTGACAAAATTAATAACAAATACTTAAAAGAGTCCAGTTCACTAGTAAGCCTTTTAAAAAAAGTGTAATAAAAAAATAGCTGATAATAGAACCAAGTAGCAGAAAATTGGAAGTCGAAATTGCACCAACTCTCTACAATCTGCCTTGTTCCTGACGAAGGAACGAATGATCGGAGCGAATTAAATTTTACGAATTTTAATTTATTTTTGTGATTTATATTAAATATTTTTGTTAAGTATGTTCTATTAAAAATAAATTTTCCATAGTGTTTTCTTTATGTGGCAACCTCAAGGGAAATTAAAAAACGTCGATTATATAATATATATAGTATATATATAATATAATATTATATATATATATATAATATATATATATATTATATATTATATATAGTATATTATATATATATAATACATATATATATATATATATATTATATATATATAGTAGTATATATATATAAATATATATATATATATATATAATATATATATTTATAGTATATACTATTAATGATTTATAAATTTTAAATATTAATATTTATAAATTTTAATATATGCTCACCTATACTTCATATCTACATTTAATTCCATGTGGCTAAAACTCTAAAGCCTTTAACTATCCGCTATCCCATGCCGCATCAGCGATAGTGATTTTAGACTATCGCATCCGCTCCGCATCGGGGAGTGAAAATATATCCTCCTCTAATTGTAAGGTATGCGACGCAATTAATGCATATTTCAAGTTGAAATTATTTCCCAACCCCTTTTTAACTTTTTTAATCAAATTTGTCAATTATTTAATTTGAAATTTGAAATTCTGAAGAAAACACAAGCGAAAAAGAAAAAAATGCAAAACAACGTTTTAAGAGGGCAAAAAAGCAATTTGGTATTTATATTGTCAAGAAATCGGCCTGAAAATAAATTCGAATTTTTATTGTCCATTTTTTTAGGTGGGGCTGAAAACGGGACCAGCCCCAGCCAAATATTGGACCGTCAAAGAAATAGCTTTAACTAATTTTCTATATTTTAACCGATCAAGAACTGCCGACGATTAGCTTTTTACCCTACGAGAAACATTCCACTCCATTATTCAACTCAAGAATTGAGAAACTGCCGGTACTCTTTCATAAGCAATGAAGCGCAATATGAATTACAGAGAATCTTCTCTCGTCTCTCTCTCTCTCTCTTCTCATCTCCCCGACTACCATTCCAAGATCAGCTCTCTCGCCTCTCTCTCTCACAGCTTCCCAATACCATCGTTCCGCTCCTACTATTTATTATTTTCGCGCTCAGACGCCCTACCGATATATTATTATATATTAGATATATATTAATATTATATTATATAGTATATTTTATTATATAGTTAAATATATATAGTATTATTATATATAATTATAATGTGTCTATATATAAAATGTAAGTTTTATAATAAATTTTTTTCTCTTTTTTTTTTTTTATATTATTATTATTTTACCATTTTACATTACATTTTTTTTAAATATTTCGTCAATTTCTTTACTAATAAGCCTTGAAATAGTTTTGTTCCTTATAATTATATTAAATAATTTTTTAATTATTTTAATTAATATTTTATAATATTTTAATTTTTTAATTTATTATTTAAAATTTTAAATTTAACAATGAATTATTAATTATAATACTTTCAAATGAACAAGGTTTTGATATGATCTCTTTTAACCAACATTCATTAATTACTAACAGAGAGAAAAGTGGATTAAAGGTGGTAGGGCACCTATGGTGGTTTGATAAAAAGATTTTAAGAACACTGTTAGCAGCTAGCCACACAAGACACATATTTCTTCTTTGACAAAACACTTTATGTACAGTCAAACTCCCTAGCCATGGGTTCGCCGTGAGTGAAATCTAACTAATGCTTTTTAATTCACTCGGAAACAATCTGGGCTTAAAATTGTCCCCTCTTTAAACCTACCTATTTTCAAAAGATACTGGGATGAAACTTCTTACTTTTACGACGACAAGATCTGCCAATTTTTTCAAAATATTTGAGCCCACTACCCACATACTTTTAACATACAGGAGAGATGAAAGGATAATACTCTGCTTTTTGGAGGTGTTTAATTAGGAAACCCCAGTAGATTTTCCGGACATCATACATGATCTACGAAAAAGACGTTCGACAGGATTGGCCTTGAATTTTTTCAGGTCCAATATCTCTTTTATTTAAATTAATGAGTATCAGACCTTTTGATTCAGATGCTTTTCATTGACTCTTTCCGCTTTAATTTAAATTGCATCAAAGAATTTTTTGTTGAATTTTTTTTGGAGACAACCTCTTTCCTCCCTTTTTTTTACAAATCAATAAGGGTTTCTATGAACAACAATACATCTAAACTCACTCTTTCACGCACAAAATTGGAAATTATATTTTCCATAACCTTCTTGAACCCATTCAACAAGTTACGAAAAGAACTTCTCATGTTTTACTTTAATAGTTTTCCTAACTTGACATTAATTTGATCTTTAACTCCTCTTTCAAGATAGCTTCTTTTTTATATCATAAAGATAGAACACCTAACGCGCTTCGTTCCTCTGTCATTTATAAGTTTGAATGTGACGGCTGTGAGCGTCTATCATGGTAGACTTGCGCACTCATGT
>JABUQX010055015.1:0-44400 GCA_015478945.1 Trachelipus rathkii
TATATAATAATAAAAATTAATTTAAAAATAAAAATCAATTTGTTATATTAAATATAAATCATTATGATATATTATATTTTTTCTAATTAGTACACTATAACTATATACCTTAGCCTCATATATATATTATTATTACTTATGTATTCTAAATAATTATTTGAATAGTAGTATTAAAATAAATGTACTATAATTTAATATATATATATAGCGTCAGTAGTATCGGCGAGTATGTACGAGTATATGGCGAAGACTAGTTGCAATCGTCAGCGTGCGAACATTTCTCTTGCCGACTAACGAGGTCATACTTCAACTCATTTTATATGCTGCTTTTAAATTTAGTGATAGAAGTCTGTCCTCACGACTTTCCCCTATGCACTTTTTTGGGAATTTTATTTTTTTGAAATCCGGCCGGTCTTGAAGAAGCTCTTGCGTGTTATTCCATCTATGTTTTTTTTTTTTAATGGTTGATATGTATATATAAATTCTAGAATTTTGTGTTCAGGCGATTCTCAATTCTTTATTAAGTGTTTTAAGGATCAAAGTAAGCATTGAAATTATCAACTTCCGTGAGGCCACTTCTATAATCACACCGCCTTTCAGTGTAAGTTTATTTTTCAATTTCAATCAGATCATGGATATTTGGAAACTCCTTGTAATCGTTTTATTTAAATATTAATAAAATTTTGTGTATTTACTTCTTAAAGTAGGAATTTTGTAACACATGATCTTACTGTCCATATGAGGTTATCTTCATTTTAAAAAACTATTTTTTAATTACAACATAAGAAATTAGTGATTTTTCAACATAGTTTGCTATACTTTTAATTTTTTTCCTGTTAACATCTTTGAATGCCTTGTAAAATTATTAGCCAATGACCATATGTGGGCAGAGATCTACATATATTATATATAAATATATAATATATATATATAATATATATATATATATAAATAATATATATATATAATATATATATATATATATATATATATGATATATATATATATATATATATATATATATATATATTATATATATATATATATATATATATATATTGTTTACAGTAAATTTGAAAAAGGAAGAACTCGATAAAATTGGAAATGGAGCGGTGAAAACGAAGAACATACCAATAATCCAACTAAGACTACACAAGAAGGCAATCCCTCCTACTTCGCATATTTCGCATCATGAAAGAACCCCACCCAGGCCCAGCACCTCGACGAGTCAAGATATGGGTCCAGATTTCGCAGCTAGCGTTTCAGTAGATGACAGTCAACGAAATTGCATTGTAGATACGTTTTGGACATTCGTCTATGATTTCGACTTAGTTAAGAAAAAGAAACAGTTACTGAAAGAGTGTTGGATTTCACCTAAAACCTATTATAATTTTTGGAAAGATGCTACCCACTTAAAGAGGGAAATTCAATTATAGCGGATTTGAGACATACTCACCTTGGCTGACATACTCCAGGCACCTAAAGGGAGATTTTGCAAGTTTGTATTTTTAATTTCCCCAAAATAAAAGTTTGTCAGAAAGGGTCCTAGGATTTTAACAATAAGACTTTACGAAATATAAAAGATGTCAATGTGCGGTTTGTAAGGGACAATGAAAACACAGAGTGGCTATAAAGCTGCTGTTGAACGCTTGCAAGATTGTTCCTCAGGACGTGCCCGGTAGACCCATCAAATTAACCAGCATTCAAAGAAAATCTAGAAGAAATAAAAAAATATTATACTCAATAATTTCATGTGTGACATTTTCTTGTACGCGCTATTTACCGCTTCGGGTAAGCATCATGATGAGGGAAGTGATTCAGATTTGTACGCTTACGAATAGATGCGAGATTAGTCATTTGAAAAGCCATTTTGAATAAGGGAGAAATCCACATCCAATGCAGTTTCAGATTCACGAATGAGATCATTCTTCTATGTGATACTACTATAAAGGAAAGATTCGTTAAATAAGGTAAAGGAAGCGTGCACGTATATCTTACTAGCAGATGAAACCGCTGATTATTTTTGGAAAGTAACAATTATCCATAGGGTTGCGATATCTCGACAAAGAGTCCGATAAAGTCAAAGAGGAATTTATCGGGTTTGTAGAGCTGAAAGCGCTTGATGCAAAAACCATTGCGAAAGCCATTGACGATTTTGTCACGACCGAAGAGCTATATCCCGAGAAATGCGTGGGCTTGGGTTTTGATGGCTGTTCTACGATGTCTGGCAAAGAAAAGGTTGTCCAAGCAATATTGAGGAAAAAGTATAAAAAAGCATTGTTCTTTCCACTGCTACTTTTCCAGCACAAACAAAAGAATCTAAGTAGTGAAAAGTGATTTTGAACACAATACCAAGGAATATATATCAATACGAGGTGGGAACTGAGAGAGATAGGACAATTATTTACCGTTTTTGCTTTCGCGAGACGGTCTTGAGAAAGAAAATTAATAGCAAAACATGTCCCAAGTCTATGCCAAACCAGATGATCTGAACAACGCAAGTGCATCAGAGTGTTTAAGGAGCACTTTGTACGAATGATGCAAGCATTAGAAATCCTTTCCATTGAAGGAAATACCGCCACAAGAAAAAGCGCTTTTCAGTTGCATTCAGCTGTATGTAAGTCGTCATTCATCATGGCTATAATATTGATCACGAAATACTCTGCGATGTTAGAGCCAGTTGTAAATGCTCTCCAATCTAAGACCTTGGATATCGTCAAAACCTCGCAGCACATTCAACATATTGTGGAAATGGGTAGGAGCCATCGGAAAGGTGAAGCAAAAATCATCGATGAAGTGTTAAAAGAAGTTAATGAAATCGCCGAGCAACTGGGACTTGATCTGAATATATACCACGGATTTTTGGTAGGCAGAAGCACCGCAGCAACCATCCAGCAACAAATCCTACAGAGTTTTTTCTGGAGAAGATCTTATAACTCCGGTATCTAGATTTATAACTTCTTCTTTTGGAATTACGGTTTTCACTGAAAAAATACACCTGCTTAGCATTGACATATCTATAACATCCTTTCCACATGCTACTCTTAAACAATCGATGAGTTAAAGGAAAAGACAGCTTTTATTTTATAGTTTTTATCCACTCTTAGAAGGCATAGAAGAAGAGCTAGATACTTTGGTACAAAATTTGGAAGGACAACAAACTGAGTAGTGAAGAACTAAAAGATCTTGTTGTCTCCCAAGTCTTAAAGGAGACTTTAAGGAGACTTTGATGATACTTTACTTCGCCCAACCATGCACCACCAGAACAGTAGAACACTCTTTCAGTACTCTGCTAAGAATCAAACTTGGCTGCGAAGTACTGATGGAAGACGACACTTAACTGAATTGTTTTTGAATAATGCACTCAAAAAAATTTGTGTTTGAAAATTTAAATGATTATTTTATTCAAACAGTAGTTTATAAATTTAGGTTGAACCCAAGGAAATTACTTTTTTAATAATAATTAATTTTGCAAACTGCGTCTATAGTGTTTAATTTCGCATCATTGATATTGGTATTCTGATATTCTATTGTTTAATAAAATAAATGATTTTTAAAATAATTAATCATTTAATTATTTATCCATTACCAAGATGTTTCCTAGTTTTGTATGTCTTCTTTGCGAGAGTATATATCTAAGTATTAATCATAATTAATAGATAATCATAATAGTAGTATATACTAAAAATATAACTATATTATATAATTATAATTATCATAGATAATAATTATTATAGATATAATACTATATATATAGTAAAGTATATATACGATAGGCTAGTACTAGTAAAATCTTTATAAAGTTTGAGAGCACCGGCTACCTAGGTCTGGTAAGATCTGGCGACGCCATCACGCAGCGACTTCATCGCTTAGGCACAGCCGCAGAGGGCCCCAGGTTCGAAGACTGGGTTGGAGCGAAGAGAACCGTGAGCTATTCTCTATTAACTCTAGCTTCGTCTCACTAAAGACGTTAATCGAGTGACATTGGTAGCGCGCTCTTTGCTGACTAGTGGGGAACTTTGCCCGGCAAACTCACGAGCGATACGGCCTGGCCAGCCAGCGGATTTAGCGACGCTGAAGGCACAGTGACTACCCAATGGAATTGTTTCTGACGATGGGTCCCACAGACAGGTCGTGAGACCTTCCTGGGGGGGAGCTTTTTTTATATAATATAATATTATGATATAGTATATATATATTATTACTAGCATAATATATATTAGAGCTATATATATAGGTATAATATATAATTATGTATTTAATATTATATATAATGACCTCAGTTAGTATATATATATTACTATATAATATATAGTATATATACCTATATATAAGCACGAGAGGTAATAGTAAGTTGATTAAACTTCCTTTGGGGGATTTCAGGAATTCCTTAAACTTTGGTATTTTGCTTGTTTGAAAGGACGGCACAATATCTTCGTAGATTATGTCCACTGTCTTCATTCTCGGCAGGAAAAAAAAGAAATAAAAAAATAAAATTAGGTTATTCAAATTAACAATAGATGTAAGTAACATCATCTAATAAAGATTTAAATTATTAAATTTGGATTTTTTTTATTTAGATGGTTAGAAGTTTTTTAGTTTATCTTCTGAAAATTAATTAACTATAATTTTACGTTATTTTTATTAAGCTTTTCTGGTGTACCTAACCAAGGTTTATCCCTTGAACATAGAGCCCAGACTTGACTAGCGATAATTGTGAGCGAAACCCTTTACATCGATTTGTATGAAACATACACAAAGCAATAAAAATGTTATGAACTTTATCATTAAATTAAAGATTCTCAAATGTATGTAGCACATTTTATTCATACGCAGAATAAGCAGATTCTACCCCATTGCATTTAACATCTTGTGCCGAAATAGATCATAATCTGTAAGCTACTAACAAACAGCATGGTAATTGTGGAGAATTTTCTTGTCTAAATTGCACAAAGACTGTATTAAAACTACAAACATTTAATGTATAAAAACAGTATTAAATTATTTTGTCTATAATTTGAAGAATATTTTTAGGTAATAGTAGAGCAGAACCTTGGCATCACTGATTTGGTAATAGTAGCACAGAGGGGTGTCACCCTGATTTTTATAAAAATCATGGGATAAACTTAAAAAAAAATAATGAAAATGAAAGTCGTTTTCTCTCTTTAGGAAAAAAAGTTAGCCTCTCAAATTAGTTAAAACTCCTATAGACTTTTCATTTTTGATCCATCAAGGTTAGGTCTCATTTCAGGCCCTCTAGTTCAGGTTATGATAAGTTTTATTAGGTATACACAGAGAAAATTGATGTAGAATTAATAAATCTTATCATAACCTGAACTAGGGTGGGCCCAAAATGAGCACGAGGCTCACTAATTTTTTTTATAAGAAAGCTTTAGGAAAATTTTAAACTTTGAGAGGCTCAAACTTTTTTTCCATAATACTTATAAAGTCATTTTTTTTTTTTTTTTTAAGCTATATATTTATTATATGTTTTAGAGTATATATATCCTTTGATTTAAATTTTTTTTTTTTTTTTTTTATAAGAATCCTATAGGATTTTTAATAACTTTGAGAGGCTGTAACCTTTTTTCCTAAATTGGGGTGATACCCCTCTGTACTACTATTACCACTGATTTTTATACAGCTTTTCAAAGTTATTAAAACCCTCATAGTTTATTTTTTATAGTCAGACTGACGAAAATATCATCCTATCCCATAGTGAAATAGGCGAGGTAATTGTTTACATTAAGGGGCCACTACTTAGCTTTTATAAAAATCGCAGCATACTCATAAAAAAATAGTAATGAAGAATAAAAAAAAAACAGTATGATGTAAGTCATTAGGAAAAAAGTTACAGCCTCTCAAAGTATAGAATTTTCTCATAGGCTTTTATAAAAAAAAACTGAATAGGCCTCTAGGTTGTTTTAGGACTATCCTAGTTCAGGTTATGATAAGATTTGTTAAGTAGGTCCTATATATAGATTTACTCTGTGTATACCTGGCTTAACATATCATAAACTGAATTAATAGGGTCCTAAAATGAAATCTAACCTGGATGGATCGACAATGCCGTAAACCTAAACCTAACCTAGATGGATTTACTTTTCTATAAACTCTAGATTGAGTCTGGCAATCATGGCTATGCCACTATTTCTTTTACAGTCTTCCCTTGGGCTTATTTTGTAAATTACGAAAACAAGATATTCCAGTCAGATTTTTTATAAGAAAAGTCTATGGTATTTTTTTTAAATTTTAAGAACCTGCAGCTTTTTTTCTCAAAGAATTACATCATTGTTTTTTTTTTTATTCATTACTATTTTTTTAGAGTAGCTGTATGCTGAGATTTTTATTAAAATCTAAGTAGGCTAAACAATTACAATGAGGTTTCTCTCTCTCTCTCTCTCTCTACTCCTCTCTCTCTCTCTTCATGTAACATGATCTTTCTGCTCTCTCTCTCTCTCTCTCTCTCTCACATCACTTCTCTCTCTCTCGTCGTCTCTCTCTCTCTCGTTCTCTCTCTCTCTCTCTTCTCCCTCTCTCTCTTCTCTCTCTCTCTCTCTCTCTCTCTCTCTCTCTCTCTCTCTCTCTCTCTCTCTCTCTCTCTCTCTCTCTCTCTCTCTCTCTCTCTCTCCTCTCTCTCTCTCTCTCTCTCTCTCTCTCTCTCTTCTCCTCTTCTATCTTCTTCTCTCTCTCTGCTCTCTTCTCTCTCCTCTCATCTCTCTCTCTCTCTCTCTCTCTCATCTTCTCCTCTCTCTCTCTCTCTCGTATCTCCTCTCTCTCTCTCTCTCTCTCGTCTCTCTCGTCTCTCTCTCATCTCTGCCGTTTCCAAAATTGTTTACAATCTCTCTCTCTCTCTTCTCTCTCTCCTCTATCTCTCTCTCTCTCCTCTCTCTCTCTCTCTCTCATCTCTCTCTCTCTGCTCTCTCTCTCCTCTCTTCTCTCTCTCTCTCTCTCTCTTCTCTCTCTCTCTCCTCTCTCGCTTCTTACTCTCTCTCTCTCTCTCTCTCTCTCTCTCTCTCCTCTCCTCATCTCTCTCTCTCCTCTCTCTCTCTCTCTCCTCTCTCTCTCTCTCTCTCTCTCTCTCCCTCTCATCAGTTTCTCTACTCCCTCCTATCTCTCTCTCTGAATCTCTCTCTCTCTCTCTTTCCAATCTCTCTACGTCTCTCTCTCTCTTCTCCTCATCTTCTCTCTCTCCTCTCTCCTCTCGTCTTCTCTCTCTCTCTCTCTCTCTCTCCTCTCGCTCTCTTCTCTCTCTCTCTCTCTCCTCTCTCTCTCTCTCTCTCTCGTCTCTCGTCTCTCTCTCTCTCTCTCTCCTCGAAAACTGCTAGTTCAAGATTCCAAGTCATATCACCTAACAATATCCTAACTATACAGCTTTATTGCATCTGAGAGAAATAACCAAAAATTGTTTTTGAATATGCTACCATATTTTTTTAAGAGGTGTTTACTTTCTCTCCCAATTTACATTTTTATTATTATTGTATTTTGAAAATTAGAGGAAACTTTGGTATTTTATTATATGTTATTTTTTTGTAATGATTTTTATTAAGCGTCTGGCGGGGTGACTGGGCCACCTTTTTTTTAGAGGGGTGATTCGGAATCCACTCTAATAAAAAAGAATAAAAATAATTTTTTTTTTTTTTTCTTATTTTATATGCGCATGCCTGTAGTATATATATTTTATATAGATTATCTTTAATTCTAGAGTATTTTATTTATATTTTTTAAAAATATTAAATAATTAGGGTATAATGCGGCAAAAATTTGTATTCCTTTGTTTGGAAAAAAAAATGTGTTTTTTTTAACTTTGTTATAAAGGGAAAAGAATTGTGGATGGATTTTTAATTATTTTTTGCAGTGGTATACAGCTCGAGATAATGTTAGGCTTTAAAACTGGCAAGAGTAAATTTTTGTTCCAATAGTACTAGTGCTAAATCTTGGGGCCTAACTTGGTCTCGATTTTCACCTGGCTAGTAAATTGATGATGGGGTGATCGGACCCACCATTGTTTATTCTTATTTTTTATGTTTTATGATTGACATTTTTTATTACAGCATAGCTAATTTTAAGTATAGATAAACAGTTACTTTACGGGTAATATTAAGTAAAAATTAAACAAACAAAAAGTTGAACTTTATATATGAAGAAAGAAATATTGTATTCCAAAAAGTGGTCCAATGTTGTCCCACAAAAGGGGTGAATTGGCCACCACATTTTTATTGCTATTTTATGTATCATGTATTGACTTTATTATTACTCATGCCCCAAAATCATCTCAATCTCCTTACTATTCAATGGATTTTTTTTTTTTCAACCTGATTTTTTTTTCAAACACAACATGGCTTTTTTATATTGATGATATATATTTCATTTTTTATTTTTTTGTATATTTAAATTCTGATTTAATGTATAAAAAACTTTCAAATAGAAAATAAAAAATTAAATAAAAAAATGTCAATGGATTTTTTTTTCAATACTGATTTTTTATCACTAGATTTAAAGCTTAAAACAAAAAATATTATTTTATATATTTAAATTTGATTTAACCACATACATACAACTAAACTAAAAATTATAATAAATCATAGGCTATGAAAATAATAGAGTGCAAAAATTTCTGCACATAAAAATGTTAACAAAAGATCATGTTATGTTTCAAACATGGTTCTTTTATTTCTGATGTAATATCATCAATATTAAAAATAACTTGTAATTGTTTGCGCTTATTTATATCCATTATTTGGTCATAGTCTATAGGGCCTATTAAGATTTTGAAGCTCAGAGCCTAAGGACCCTTAGGGTAAAATAATGCCATATCCAAACTTAATTAAAAATAAAAGTTGTTTCAAATTATATTTCGCGTGACGTCACAAATCTCAAAAAATCAAAAATCCAATCCAAAATCCCTAACCCTGCTTATTACTAATTTTAATATGATAAATAATTTTTATATTAAGTAAAAATTAAAATATAAATTGAATATTATATTACATAATGTTAAATAATAACTGTCAGTTGTATTCACGCGCCCCATAATGGTGTTCGATTCAGAAGCCTGTCCTCGACTAGGTGAGTCTGAATGAGCTTAACTTAAATAAGAATAGAAATAAAAATAAAAAGCTAATGTATTGCAGGTCTAAATTACAATTATATTTTTTGGGGTGTGCTTATTACCTATATATAAAAAATTCCAAAAAGTGTATTAGGGGAAAGTCTGGAGACGAAGTTTTACCTAAAGTGGTCCAAATCACCCCGCCTGACGCTATATAATTTAGCATTGATTTCTTAATATTTTAGACTGTTTGTATCTAATTTACCTTTTGATTCAAACAAGACGCCATATGTAGCTATACGAATTAATATTTTGTTTACATAGTTATGCAAAAATACCCTGCCCAGAGTTTCTGGCATTCAAAAAAACTTAAAAGCTTTGCTGGTACCTTTTTTTTAGTCGAAGCGGCACTTTTTTTCTATGGGTTTTATGAATACAGAAAACTAAACAGAAGCAGAGGTATGGTATTATTATTATTATTATTATTATTATTATTATTATTATTATTATTATTATTATTATTATTATTATTATATGAAAAGTTTGTGAAAATAAATGTCAAGAAAAACATCCCAAGCGCATACATCTGACTTTCAGTACATTATTTAACTCCATAGTTAATTGAGGCACCTTAAAGTAATGTAGGGAGAGGAGTTTAAGTGGTTGAAGGAGGAATTGTTTAAAAGGATGGAAGAAAACAATTTAGGGCCATAAGGAGTAATGGTGGAAAATGATTAAGAGCTATTTAGAGGACCAAAGGTGTAATGATGGAAAATGGATGGAAGGAGACCAATTTTGGAGACTCAGGAGTAAAGCTCCAAAAGAATGGAAGGAGAACAATTTAGGAGACTAAAGGTTTTGCGATGAAAGTTTGTTGAAGGGTGGAGATCAGGGTTGGGTATGTATCTTTTGTGCAACAAAGTCTCAATAAAGTCCTACCGGTATTTATGCAAATAACGTTTCTTTTTATTTGATGTCAAAAAAGTTTATGATCTACATAATATGAATGGAAAAAATTAATTCAAGAGACTGTTGATCAATCCCGCAGCCTCAGCTTTGTCTTCTTCCTCTAGATTGGTCTTTGTAATAATTCTTCTGCCTTGCTCTGTCTAATTCAAGGATATGTATTATTGAAATTTAGTTTTCATCTTTTTCATAAATGCCCTCATGTGTTTCACTAATGACAATTGATTTTATTATCTTAGATTTACATGGTTTTACCTTATTATCTATTATCTGTAGAGCATAATCTTCCCTTTCTATTTCCTTCTCATATCATTGGTTGAACTTGTAGCTTTGGAGGGCAAAGAGGGAGGGGGAAGGTGGAGGAGTTTCTCCTTTTCTTTCTCATTGGATTGGTTGAACTTGCTAATTTGAAGTGCAAGGAAGGGGAGTTGTGTAAAATGTGCATAAATGAGAAGTGAGGAAAGCGTCCATGCAAGTTGTCGCTTTTTCTATCAACTCCAAGCTTTACTTCTTTGATAACTCAAATAAATGTATTTTGTATATGTAATGGTAATTGACTGTCACACACACAATTCTTTTAATAATTTGGAATCATTTTTTGCACCATATCATATAGATTAATTGGTATTAGATTAATAGTCTTTATGTACTGTAAATATTTCTGTAACTCACCTTTGAATACTTCAGAGATACTCTTATAGCAGGAGAAAATTCTTCCTTATTGACCTTCATAAGAATATAGTTAGAAGCCACAAAGGCTTTTCAAGGCTGTCTCTGTTGAAAAGAATTAATGTTACCATTTGCTTTGAATATCGAATAACTCATTGTAGATTTACATATTCATTATACCGGTAATGACTTCATAATTACCCAGCTCCATTATTGTATATGCAATTTATTAAGCTAAATTGTATAATAAATATATCAACTAAGCAATCATAAAAAAAGTCAAGCCACCAATACATATTTTCAAAAGGATTGTCAAAAATACCATCTATAAAGTGCAAGGGATTCAAAATGAACCCAGGTACTATTATGATATTGATGAGTCAATCATGCCATACAGTACCTTTATCATCCATATACCGTACTGAACTATCTTTTCTTAAAGGCTGAAAGTGAGCTACTATCAGTCAAATCTTATGGTAAACTATTTTAAAAATTAGCTACTCTTAAGTACTCAAAAAATGCTTTCTTCTATAACTTTTTATTATGTCCCTTTCCACAGAAAACATTTTGTAAAGGTGAATTATATCTTCTTTAGGAAATCACCTCTCTACAGAAAACATCCCCATTTCTTTTAATCTATCCTTGTAACTTGTTTTTAAAATCCAAAAACCATCTGTTGCTCTTCACATTACTGCCTTCAGCATATCAATGTCTTTGCTTAGATAAGGAATACAATTTATCAAAACCTGTGCACAGTATTTAAATAATGGTCTAACATAGGCATTATAGAGCTTGCTGATAACCTCCTTACCTCTGTGATTACATTACTGTTCACATAAGATATTAGAGACAGAAGCCACATAAGCCTATCAAGACTGTCCCAGTCAAAAAAATAAGTAGTGTGTATTATATGAATTTCATTGAGATAAGACAATGGAAAATAAATACAAATGGTGAAGAAATTTCTTGATAAAATCTTGATATACCAAAGGGGATAAGACATTACAGTATAAAAGTAAGAAAAGGAGCAGAGAAATGGTAAAAAATTGGTTATGAAACAAAATCTCCTAAGTATATATATAATAATACATTGCATATTTAAAAGTAATGTTATAAATATAAATTTAGAGATATGTCCTTAGTGAAATGGTCTAAATTTAGGAGAGAACTTGTCCAGTGTGAACTTGTGATATATATCTCTGCAGACATTCATTCTAATATCAAAATTTGAATATTTTATATCTCTTATTAATTACTGTAGGCAGAGGTTTAGTAGTTTGTTCTAGCATTGCCAGTGAGTAGTTAAAAGAGAAAGAACTTGATTGGATGCTGTTGTTATCATTATTTTATGATTATTATGATTATTATTATTATTATTATTATTATTATTATTATTATTATTATTATTATTATTATTATTATTATTATTATTGGGTGGGGTCAGTGAGGTTTCAGATTGATTGTGTTGAGTGACTTGAATAGTTGGATAAGTGATGAATGAGGGATTGTATAATAGGCGCCTTTGGTGTTGTGGGAGAAAAAAAGGTGATTAATGTCTGTGAGAAGATAGGTATGTGTGTAAGTAATACATTCTTCAAGCACAAGATTATCCATAAGTATATGAGTTAGTGTGGGCAGATATGGTGTTTGAAGTGAAATGTATGATTGATTTTGTTGGTGAAAATGGAGATGTTGAGGTATGTGATGAGTATTAAATTAGTGAGGGGGTTGAGATGTTAAATGAGCAGGGTTGTATGAACAGGTATGTGAGAACACTTACAAACAAGGCAGTTGAATGTAAACAAGATGTAGCTAACTGAGCAAATCTGGATGTAAATGAAAGAAGCATTTGTTAATAGCGCAAGAGAATTACGTGGGTGTGCTAAAGTAGGAAGTAAGAATGTGAACAGTGAATGGTGGAATAAAGAGAAAGAGGTGAAGGAAGCAGTTAAAAGTAAAATAGAGGCATGATTGAATGTGCTAAAAGCCAATGATTAGGTTTTGAAAGAAAGGTGTATATAAATATATAGGAAGAAAAGGAGGCAGACTAAAAGTTGCTTACCTATGAGAAAAAAATGAGGTAAATAAACAGTTTGGAAAGAGAGTGAATGGGGACTTACAAGTGAATAGGAAACTGTTCTGTAAGGAAGTATGAAAGGTTAAGAGAGAGAATGTAAAGGGAATCTTCATTAAATAATAAATAGGGATTATACCTTCATGACTGATGAAGTGGATATGAGGAGAGAGTGGAGGGAACACTTCGGAAGTTTGCATAACATTGGCAGTGATGGAGAGGTGATAGTGAATGTGTGCAGTCCTGATGGTGTTAGAGGAAGTAGGTATATTGGGGGTGAACTAATTAGAATGGAGGAGGTAATACGTTGGGTGAGAAAGTTGAAGAATGGTAAATCATCAGGTGTAGGTAGAATTACTGGTGAAATGATCAAGAATGGAGATAAGATTGTGATTGACTGAATATAAAAGTTATGTAACAAAGTGTTTGTAGAGGGTTTATTTCCAAAGTAGCTTCTAGAGAAGAGCAGTTATAGTACCCTTATTATATAAGGGTAAGGGTGATAAGAGGAACTGTAGAAATTTAGGGGGAATTAGTTTATTGAGTGTTGTAGGGAAGATATATGCTGGTATTTTGATTAAAGAGTGCTTCAAGTGACTGAAGGGTTGATTGTTGAAGATGAGAGTGCATTTAAAAGTGGTAGAGGATGTTTAAATCAAAATTTTTACATTGAGGCAAATGAGTGAAAATGTGAGAGAAAAACAATGATTTTGGTTTTATATACTTGTAACAAGCGTATGACATTGTTAATAAGTAAACTTGTGGCAGGTGTTAGTGATATACGGTATATGGTGATGATGGTAGGCTTCTGAATGAAATTAAGAGTATATATGTTAATAATGTATTGTGAGTAGGAATAAATGGAGTGGAGAGTTAATTGTAGAGTGAGGAAAGGATGTTTCCATGGCTATTTAATTTGTATTTGGATGGGATGATGAAAAAAATTAAAGGTATAAGAGTCAAGAGAGGGTGTTAGACTGATAGAGAATGAAAGAGAGTAGAGGGTTTCCTGCGTATTGTTTGCTGATGATTTGCTTTTGTGTTGAATATCTGAAGAAAGTTTGAGTGGACTGGAAGAGGGGTTCGACAGGAAGTGTAAAAAAAGTGGAAGGTTTGAAAGTAAATGTAGATAAGAGTAAGGTAACGGTGGTGAGTGAGGTGAGTCTGCATCTTGAAGTTATGTTGGATAGTTAGCTACTATAACAAGTATCTAAGCTTAAATACTTAGACTATATGTTGGATGAAAAATGAATGGATATAGTTTGAAATTTTTGAGAAATAGGAAGGTATCTGGTGCAATTAAATCTTTGTTGAATGCAAAGGGACTAAGTCTGTGTACTGGGGTTCTGAATGAGGGTGTGTTGTTGCCTGTATAAAAGTATAGCAGCAAAACTATGGTACAGAATAAGAAATAACAGATCTAATGTGCAGTCTTTTCAGATGGATAATCTTTTGGGTGTGTTAGGTGTTAGATGAATTGATAATATGAGGAAGGAGCTTGTTAAGGAGCTGTGTGTTGTGAAGAAAAGTATGATTGAGAGAATAAATAAGAGTATTATAAGATGGTTTGGTCATATGTAAAGTATGAATGATAGTCAGTTGGTTAAGTGAATGTATAGAGTTGAGTGTGTTGGAAATTGACCAGTTGAGAGACCTAAGTAAGAAAAAATGGATTGAGTCACTAAAGGAGTGCCTGAAGGAAAGGAATGTCAGTTTGGCAGAGGCGAGAAGGAAGGTGCATAATAGGAGTGAATGGCAGGGTTGTGGGCTTGGCCCAGGGGTGAATCCTAACATTAATGTAGATACCACAGTGGAAGTCTGTCACAGTGTTGTGAATTCCTAGGGTGAATTTTTGGCTGCAACAGGCTTGCAATTAAGCGATTGTGGGGATTTCCTTTTTGACTTATGTCATGTTCTACTTAACTATTATTTCCAGTGCATATTGCACAACCTACCCCCATCTGGTGATGCAGTACATATAGAATAAAGAAAGAATTATTATTATTATTATTATTATTATTATTATTATTATTATTATTATTATTACTACCCGTGGTCCCCCGTGTTACCCTCATAATAGGGGATAAAGCACATTAAAAGGTATTTTTTTATTATTAAATTTATTATTATTATTATTATTATTATTATTATTATTATTATTATTATTATTATTATTATTATTATTATTATTTTTATTATTTTCAGATTATAGACATTTAATGCAAACAAGATTCAATCCTGGATTAGAAGGTAAGGCTATTAGTTATTTATGTATTTAATTTGTTTATTTTTTGGTTCTATTTATATTTGGTAGCTATACTTTTCTTTTTTTATTCAAATAAATTGGAATAATAATTTATTTATTTTTTTTTTTTTTAGCAAAATGTTTAAGGTTTTTGTTGATTTTAATGTAAAATGATTATACATTGTATATAGGGTTGGCTGACGTACAGGTTTGGGTCAATGTGGTGCGGTTGAGGAAAGCATATGATCTTTTGTGGGGAAGTTTACTTAAGAAGGCAGTTGGTTGTGATTTGTTTCTTAAGTGGATTCCTTTAAACATCCTCCTTAAATATTAGGTCTTAATGTATGGTGATTTGTATTATGTTCTATCAATTCTTCGGTGCACAGGAAGAATGGCATAATTCAAAATAGTTGATTTTCTAGGAGATTTGTTTCTTGCAACTTCCCTTTTCACAAATTTTGCACCTTTTTTTTCTTTCAATATTTGTTGAATATAACATTGTATAATCATTACTCTTCCAGCAATAATAAGTTACTCTAGTTAACCTTGTACTTCACTTCATGATCAGAAGCGCTCGATTATGTGATATCTAGCGTAGCGATCATTTTTGGAGTTAATATTCTTCCATTCTGTCTGATAACTTGTTCACAAATGTAATTGTACTGTCTCTAGCCTGAATGGCCAGAGAACAAGTACAATCGAACCATGGATTTTGAGGAGAGAAAGATTTAGTCAAAGAAGGAATGAACCTGCTCATCCCATCAACGATTACAGCTCCCACATTATCGGCAGAAGCTGAAGAGTCTTCAGAGTCAAAGCAGTCACTCCAATTATAGTTAGCATAGAAGCAATGCAATGCCCCCCAAAGTGCCAGAATAAAAGCATAAGACAGGATAGAGCTGTTGGAGAGAAAGTATTAAAATTAAGAGATATAAGGTTGTGGTCAGATTTATCAATGGGAGCGAAGGTGGTGTATTTATAGAGAGAAGGACTAGTGGTGAAACATAGGTCAAGCGTGTTCAAGAATTGGTTGGGACGGACCATAATTTGTATAGGTTCTTTAATTGTTTGCTCCAGATCGTTCAGAATACTGAATGATTCAGCTTCCTCCCCACCTAAATCAGTATGAGAGGACCCCAACCATTCAGTGTTGTGTACATTGAAATCCCCTAAATAGAGGACCTCAGTATACTGTATGTCACATTTGTCTCATTTAGCCATTTCATAGATTCTTTTACATCTCTTCTTTCACTCTCATTCATACTACCTACTAGTAAACCTAGTCACTTTTCCCCTATCATGTTTTTTTGACTTACTGTGTCTACAAATGCACATATATCATCGTACTCGAATTCATATTTTCATTACTTCTAACTCTTTTAAGTTAACACAACTAGCATCTCTGATTGAGAATCCCTTTTTTCCAAATCTCTTCCCCTACCTACACCAGGCATTCTGTTAATGCAACCAGCTTGTTCCAAAACCCTACCTCTTCCAACACCCCCATCTTCTCCCTCTCTCCTGTCATACCTTCCTCTTATAGGGCACTCCGCTGTAAAGTGGTATATTGAGCGACATACAAGACCATCATGTCACCAAATTTATTCCTCTTATTCACTCTTAACACCTTCAATGCTTCATTCTCTTTTACAAGCCACATTTCTCATCTCATTTGTCAACCAACCACTCTTTTCATCTGTCTTTTTACCCAAACCTTCACACACCTTTATTAAACCATCCTTAAAAGTTGTGAACTTCCAAGTATCCTTTCCACAATACGCTAATACCATCTGTCTTTGATTTGTGCTAACATTTGCCCCTTCCAGGAGATGTATGCATCGCATATCCTCACCCAGATCAATTCTACCAGACACTTTCCACTTCCTGTCAACTAACTAATATCTGTTTGCATACACACTCATAATCTCATTCTCTCCTCTTTGAATATGAAAGAACTCCAATATTCTGTTGTATTTATTTCGCTGTTTCTCCTTTCCGTATCATTTATCCAATTCATCTAACACTTTTCTCACACCCTCATCCTTTCCCAAATCATCCAACATAATATAACAGACCTCTTCAAAAAAAAATTCTCCCAGACTCATCAAAATTTCACCACTAGGACACTCGCACTCATATCCACTCAACTTATACTAACTACAATTACACATGTTTCTTGCACACTTTAAACTCATGTGAACAAACCCCAGGACACAGTCTTCTCATCTTTTTCTCAACTCTCTTCATATGATTGCACATCAGCACCCATTGTGCAGTCGTCCTTTACTATTTTGAACCACCCAAAAGAAAACAAACAAAACAACCAGAAAAAAAGTGAATACCAAGACTACAACTCAAAACACCTGTTCAAGGGTTTGTACGGTATGTTTATTTCATTTCTTTTTCTTTCAGTGTATTATCGAACCGTAGAATTCCTTGACTCGAGCTGCAACATTCGCCAAGAAGACAAAGAAGCTTGGCAAGCAGAGAATAGAACTTAAGAGGAAGATACTATAATCATTTTCTTGTTTGAGGTAAAATTATAGCAGAAATATTTTACATTTTACATTACAATTTTGTCTATTATTCTTATGCTACGTTATGTGGACAATCTTTGTTATATGTGGACAACAATGGTTTTAGTTCTTGTTATGGTTTTTCCTATCAAACTTTATCAATGTGTGTGGGGAGAAAGAATTTCCACAATGTACGTTCTGCTTGTCTTAAGAGGGGGCTAAGAGGACATTGGTAGTTGAATTTGGGTTAAGTTATGCCCTAAGAATGTCCATGCATGTCAGATTTCTGGTGCATGTTTCCCCACCTCACCCCCAGTTCTGGGGAAAAGGGGTAGCTGATGATAATGAACTCAAACACACACAGGGAAAGTCCCTTGGTGGAGTCAATTTAATTATTATTATTATTATTATTAAAAAATATGCCCTAAAGTTTTGTTGTTCCATTGCAAATTTTGTCTCAAATTTCAAGATCTAGAATAATTAAATATTTACACTGTTATTTGCATTTATTTCTCAAATGTTAGTTTGTTTTTGTTGTGTGTTTTCTATTCCGTAAAAAATAACAAGCAGATTGTTTTCCCAATTCTAGACAAATTTTGTTATAGATAAATTATTGGATTCCCTCACTAGGTTTTAAAGAGAGAATTTTAACATTGTTTACTTACCTTATTTTCTTATGCTTATGAGGTTAACTAATGTAACGCAATCACATTGACCGTTTCCAAAGAGGAGGCAGAGCAACAAATGGGAAGAAAACACACCCAAACTCATGCCTAACGCAACTCAAGTGAGTGTAAACGGACTTTGAAAAGAGAAAGATTAAATATAACAAGAAGGCGAAGAGTTGCACAGAACAGATGTGATTGAAAAGGTTACCACAATAAGGAAGTCAAATTTTCAATCCTCACACAAAACTCATGCGATAGCAAGACACCCCTTGTGCTACGAAGGCGGCGCAATGGTAAAGGAATGCGAGAGGTCAACCCTCTCTATCATCTGTGGTGGAATGGTGGAACTAGAGCCCCCCCTCCCCTCCCAGATGTGAGAACACTACTCTGTACAAGTGCTGTCCTCTTATATAACTGGAATAACTTTAGAAGAAAATAATTTCCGCAACCTGAAATGAACTCTGTTTCTTTGAGGCCACCTTAACAACTTTTATGATATGAGGTTTTTCCAAGTCAGCCTGTTGTTTATTTTCAGACCAAGAATGTGTGTGTTGTTTTCAGGTGAGTCATTAGAGCTGTTGAAAGAGATAAAAAAGTTGGAAGGTGTTTTTATTGACTGTTTATTGTATACATCCGGTGAAAATATAAAACAAGTAGAAAGAAGTAACACCAAAAATTGGATTGGAAAAGACTCAATGATATAATAAGGTGGCCAATTTGTTAAATTTGCAAGCTTACCAGAGTCTCTAGATCGAAACTACGTTCTGTTGTACTTGTGCTTATCAGTTGATGCAGGGCTTAAGAATCAAAAGTGTTTCAGGAGAATATTATTAATTTAAGAGAATCGAGAAAGTAGAACATCTTGAAGTTGAAATGGGTGGAGGTAATGTAATGAAATGTCCTACATTTGATGTTGAAGCGGAAGGATGTAAATTATGGAGAAAGAATGTAGAAGCATGGTTATTAGCAGGGGGTGAAGATGTAAAATGTCCAGCTGCAGTTATAGGTCTTAGTTTGTCTGGACTTCAAGACATTTGATGCAATTAGCCATCTTGAGACTTAAGGAATTGCAGGAATGAAATGCTGTGGATAAAATGTTAAAGAAGCTTGATAGTGTATTTAAAAACGAATGTTTAATGGAAAACTTTGATAAAGTAATGTGTTTTATGGAAGCGAGAGAAAGTCCAATGAAACATTTAAGAGAATTTTCAGTTATGTATGAGGAATTAGTGGAGGAATGTAATAAATATGGGTGACCCAGAGCCATAAAAATGGGTAAATTTGCTGTATCTCTCCAGACCAAACTTATATGCAAAAAACCGTCAAAATTCATGACCTAGTGTCGAGATTTTGCCAAAAAGTGTGTACACTTCACGTAGAATGCCCCTGTTCTCGAAGAAGCACAGAAGGTTAAGAAAGAGAGAAAGTGGAATCTACATAGAATAATGAATAAGGGTGATGCTTTCGTGACAGATGAAGTGGATGTTTGGAGAGTGTGGAAGGAACAAATCTACATAATATTGATAGTAACGAAGAGGTAATAGGGAATGTGTGTGGGTTTGTTGGTGTAAGAAGAAATACAAATTGCAATAAGCATGAGAGAAAAAGAGAGACCAAAAAAAATGATTTTCTCACCCACCCTCTCAGATTTTGAGGAAAGTTGACTTATTTGCTCTCCCTGTAAGTAAGCACAGCAAGTTTTTATTTGGAAAAGTATAGGAAAGCTTTGAAATTTTGACGTTTTTAACGATCGGATGCCGCAAAAAGAGACTTGCTAACCTTTCGAAAACAATTTATAACTTTTTTATTTGTCATCCAATTTTTGTGAAATTTGAGAGTTCTATACTGTAATATATAAGGATTCTAGAAAAAAAATACAAAATGGCCTAAAGTGAAACTATGAAGGCTGTAAAAAATATTTTATTTCCATCTTTGTAGTTTTGATAAAAAATACATCATGTAGAGTTACATTGAATATCACACAAAGGGAAAGGGATAATAACAAAAACCTTTTTTTCAAAATAATCTCCAATACATAGGCTATCATATCAAGAAATTAAATTGATGGAGTTTTCATTCTTTTGTGGGTTTTTTTTTTCTGTTAAATATACGAATTTCATGCAATTTTTTATCTAGTTATTTTATTATGAAATATTGTTTTCGTGTTTTTAAAAATAGATTTTTTATAAACGTAATGGAAATTATTATTAAACTATGCAGTAAATTTAAAGACAATATAAATTTAGCTAATATAGACCTTTTATAAAATAAGTTTGGGTTGTAATATGGCAAATATGTAGGTATTTTTATTATATATATATATATATATATATATATATATATATATATATATATATATTATATATATATATATATATATATATATAATATATATATATATAATATATATACCGTATAATATATATATATATTAATATATATATATATATATATTAAACTATATATTTATTATATAAATATAAATATATATATAAATATATATATAAATTTAATAAATATGTGTATTTAATATAAAAAATATATATAATATATATAATATATATAATATATATATATATATATATATATATATATATATATATATATATATATATATATATATATATATATATTTATATATATATATATATATATATATATATATATATATATATATATATATATATATATATATATATATATATATATATATATATATATATATATATATATATATATATATATATATATATATATAAAATATCGTGATGTATATATACGGTATATATATATAATATTATATTAATATATATATATATATATATATATATATATATATATATATGTATTAGGAATATAGATATTAATAGATAATGAGCACCGCGGATTAATAATAAATTTTTATGTTATGTATAATCACTCAATATTTATATAATTTATATTTGTCTTGATTAAAGCTTGAAACTTTGCGGACGTGTTTTAATTACAAGCTATCCGGGCCAGAAGAATAAAAAGAATGGACGGATCAAAAGGGATCAAGCTCTCTGAAATGGTGAAGTCTTATGACGGTAGCGAAGATGTAGAGGCTTGGTTAACAAAGGTGTCCATGGTAGCAAGGATTAACAATGTGAAGGACGAAGCAGCATTCATTACGCTATTTTTAGAAGGGAATGCTTTGGCTGTTTTTCTTCAAATGGACGAGGGAGATAAGAAAAATTCGAACAGCATCAAGGCTCGTTTGAGGGAGGCCTTTGGAATGAACGCATTTAGCGCGTATGGTGAGCTTTGCAACAAAAAATGGGAAGGAGAGCCGGTCGATGTGTTTGTAACCGAGCTGAGGAGGTTAGCCTCAATAGCCAAAATAAAGGATGAAATGGTGCTACGAAGAGCGTTTGTTTACGGGATGCCAACGTCAGTCGAAGAAGTTACGCGAAGCAATGCTGAAATAGAAGATTTGGAATTTGGGAAAATATATCAAAGGCGCGAAGCGTTACTAACAACTAGAAAATGAACTTTTATTGCGCCGGCTAAAGGCGAAGGAGGGCAAGAATCTTTCAAAAAATACTTCAAGAGCTTCGTAAGTGTAGTGGTTTCTCATGATGCGGAGGGCACATTTGAGGAAAACATTGTAAAAGAAAATTTCAATGCTGGAATTGTGGCAAAAAAGGTCATGTGCAATAGAATGTGAGGAGATGGGGAAACGAGAACGGCGGGCTCGCTGCTTCGGAGGCGGACTCGTCGGAGCATTGAGAGGGAAATTCCGAAGAATTATTTATTATAAGTATATTATTAAATGGAAGAAGGGGAAAGGCCCTAGTGGATTCGGGATGTTCTCTTTCTGTGGTGAAGGAAGATTGTTGCAATGTAATAGAAGGAATAAGTCGAGTCACCGCTTTCGATGGAAGAAAAATATCCGTGAAAAGGGGAAAAGTAAAGGTAGCGATAAGGGGGAGAGAAATTGAGAAGGAAGTAGTGTTGACTGAAGAGCTAATAAATGGTGTGGATATGATCTTAGGACTAGATATTATATTCCAACTTGGGGGGCGTCGAATTGAAGAGAGATGGAGTAAGATTTGGTATTGAGAAGGAGGAGCGGTTGGTTATTCGGGTTGCGGCGGTAAAAGAGAAGAAAACCTTGAAAATAGAAGATAGGGACTTTGATGCGTATTTTGATGGGAATTATTGGGAAGTGCGGTGGAAATGAAGAAGGCAGGAGTCCGGATTGGAGGAACTCTGTGGAGTGTTATGAGGGAACAATGAAGGGAGATATAAAAAGAGAAAGTTTAATACTGAAGTCGACGAGATGGATCTGCAGAAGTATTTAAAAGAAAGTGGAAGCAGGGTGAGAAAGGAGGGAAAGAATGTGATTCCAATGATGGCAGTGAACCAAGAGTCTAAAGGAAAAATAAGGCCAGTGTTGGACTTCAGGAAGTTAAACGATCACATAGAATGCCACACTGGAGATGAGATAGTTGCATGTGATGAAACTCTAAGGGTTTGGAGGAGAAAAAAAGGCAAAATTAAGCTGGTGGATTTGAAAGCGGCGTACTTGCAGTTGAGGGTAGATAAAAGTCTTTGGAAATATCAGGTGGTGACAGTTTAAAGGAGAGATGTATCACTTACTAGATGGGGTTTCGGATAAATTGGCTCCACAGGATAATGATGAATTTTGAGAGAGGTTTGGCACAGGATGAAAGAATAAGAGAAGCGACCAGCCATTACATCGATGACATAATTGTGAATGAAGACATCGTAGGAGCGGAAAATGTAGTCTTATATTTAGCAAGCTATGGATTGGTGACGAAACCAGTAGAAGGTCTTGTGGATAACAGAGTGTTAGGATTGAAAATAATAAAAAATAAAGAAGGGAAATTAGAGTTTAGAAGAGGTGGTGAATTACCAGACCTAAAGAAAGGGAATCTTTCAAGAAGAGAAGTTTTCTCAATTTGTGGTAAATTGGTGGGACACAACCCGGTTGTAGGTTGGTTAAGGGTAGCTACAAGCTATTTGAAAAAGACATGTGGAAGGAAAGAGTTGGAATGATTTGGTCGATTATAAGGTCATTCGAGTATTAAAGGAAATGCTTAGAGGAAGTGAAGGAAAGAGACCCAGTAAAGGTTTTTGGGAGGGTTTCGGATGAAGATAAGGGGAAGTAGTATGGTGTGATGCAAGCAATCTGGCCATAGGGGCGGGGTTGGAAATTGGGGGGAAAGATTGTTGAAGACGGATCGTGGATCAGAAAGAAAAACGACATGGGTCATATTAACGTTGCAGAATTAGAAGCGGTTATTAGAGGAGTGAATTTGGCATTAAAGTGTTGTCTGAAAGAGCTGGAAATTAAAACAGATTCGATGACAGTAGTCAATTGGTTAGGCTCAGCAATTACGATGGAAAGAAGGGTGAAAACAAGATGCGCAGCGGAAATGCTAATCAAGAGAAGATTGGGGGTTCTGAGTCAGCTGATAATAGAGTTCGGGTTATCATTGAGTGTAAAGTTTGTAAGATCAAAGATGAATAAAGATAATAGTTTAACCAGACTCAGAAAATCTTGGATGGGAATTTTCGAAGAAGGAGAGCAGAGGGAAGAGCAAATTGCTGCTGTCGTGAGTATCGAAAAGGAAGTTAAGGATTTGCATAAAAAACATCATTTTGGGGTGAATAGAACCTTGTATCTGACGAAGATGGTTGTACCGAAAGCCACGAGAAAAGTGGTGGAGAATGCGTAAAGGATTGCAAAGCGTGCCAATCAATAGATCCTGCGCCAGTAAGGTTCGGGAAAGGGGAATTAGGAGTAAGCAGGAATTGGTGGAAGGTGGCGATCGACGTCACGCATTACAAAGTGAAGCACTACCTGTCAATTGTTGATTTTGGACCGAGCAGATTAGCAATTTGGAAAGTTTTGAATAATGAGACGGCAAGAGAAATCATTAGGAAGTTAGAGGAAGTGCTTGTGTGGAAAGGGGGCCAATGAAACAACTTATGATGGATAACGGTACGGCGTTCAGATCAACTGATGTAGAGAGGTTGTGTAAAAATGGAATATTGAACGGGTCTTTAGAGCAGCAAACAGGGGAAGTGGAAAGGCAATAGTAGAGAGAAATCACAGGACAATCAAGAGAATGGCAAAAAGGGGGGGAATTACCCCGGAGGAGGCAACTTTTTGGTACAATATGTCGCCAAAGAATGGATTAGAAGATAAGAGCGTGCCTCATAGGTCTATTTTCAAATATAGATGGGGGCATCCACTTGGAAAAATGAAGTCTGTGGATTCTGGTAGAAGCGATTCAAGGTTCAAAATTGGAGAGGAGGGTGTGGGTAAGACCTTTGCAAAATAAGTGTACAACGAGATGGATGAAAGGAAAGGTAACAAGAATAAATTCTAAATTTAATATAGATGTAGCGGAAATCCCGATGCATATAAAGGATTTGAGGAAAATAGTATGATGATTTGAAAATCATGGGGACGTGTATTAGGAATATAGATATTAATAGATAATGAGCACCGCGGATTAATAATAAATTTTTATGTTATGTATAATCATTCAATATTTATATAATTTATATTTGTCTTGATTAAAGCTTGAAACTTTGCGGACGTGTTTTTAATATTACATATATATATATTATATATATATATATATTATATATATATAATATATTATATATATATAATATATATATATATATATATATAATATATATACTTGAAATATATATATATGATATTATATATATATTATATTATATATATATATATATTATATATTATATATAGTATATATTATATATATTATATATATATATATATATATAATATATATATCATATATATTCAGAGGCGAGGACTCCTGCACTCGTGCTCTCGGTGTCAGCACGAGTCTGAATTATATCGAAACGTCTAATTTTGGGCAAATTTCAACAATGTTTCGATAATATTTTCATATTTTTTTGCGAAAGTTGGTCAAATAAATGGAAATTATTACATTATAAATATAAAAGACTTAAGCAAATTTGAAACGAAAAAGGGGAGAATAGCCGCTATCAAATAATGCTTTTAACATTAAAATAGGACTAACATTCCGTGCCCAAAGGAAAGGCGGATATGGTATCTGTGAATTTTTGGAAATATTTTTTTTTAATAAATATTGTTTATAAATGATTTGTTTAAATACTATACATAATCAAATAATTTTATAATAAAAATATTTAATAACCAAATAAAAATATTTAAAATAATTACTAAAATAATTTAAAACAATAGGAGAATAAATGATAATTTGAAATATTAATAAATAAAAGTTTAACGTGAATCTACAATAGAAAACATTTTCATAGATACGTATTTATTTAGGGACTCAGGAAATTTGCATTTACCTATCAAATTATATATGTATATATATATAATATATATATATATATATATATATATAATTATATATAATTATAATATTATATATATATGATATATATATATATATATATATGAGAGAAGAGAGAGAGAGAGAGAGAGGGCACGAGCAGTAAAAAGCTACTAGAGTCGCTACTGATATATATATATATATATATATAATATATATAGTATATATATAATATATATATATATATATATATATATATAATATATATTATATATATATATATATATATAGGTTTGAGAGAAAAAAAAGGATTTTTTTTTTAATTTGTTTTTTTTTTTTGAAAAAAAACGGATTTTTTTTTTTTAAAATAAAAAGTTTTTTTTTTTTTTTATTATTTAAAATTACCCCTTTTTATGTATATTAAAGATGTTTAAAATTATACAGCAGTACTAGGCCTAAATATTGACTTAATACGGATTTTATATATACAGTATTATATATATACTATATATATATATATATATATATATATATATATATATCAGAACATAGAAGTTGAAAATGATTTCTCTCTGGAATTAAATATTGATATTTATATTTGCTATATATGATCAAAAAAGGATGGTATAACAGGTGGTTTTTGGGTGTCGGGAGAAAATGAGAATGGTAGGAAGATGATTGATTTCTGTGAGGGGGAAGAAGGTATGTGTGTAAGTAATACTTTCTTAAACACAAGAGTATCCATAAGTTATACTAAGAGTTGGTGTAGGTTAGAGATGGTTTCGAAGTGAAAAGTATGATTGATTTTATGTTGCGTGAAGAATGAGATGTTTGAAGCATCATGTTTGGATTGTTAAATTCAGTGAAGGTGTTTTAGAAATGGGATTATCGGATCATTATGTTTGTTTCTATGTAAAATTAAGTTAGTGGGGACTTGGATGGAGAGGAAGGTGATATGGAAGCAAGAGGGTAAAATTAAGAGTGAGAAGTTTAGTGAACAAAGGTAAGTAGTATATACCCGACGATCGCCAGTATATCAAGTTGAATGTGAAAAGCTGAAACTAAATAAATCTGGAAGCAATTGTTAGCAAGTGCAAAAGAAGTATGTGGGTGTGTAAAACTAAGCAAGTAGAATGCTAACAGTGAGTGGTGGAATGAAGAGGTGATGCAAGCGGTTAAAAAGTAAAGAAAAACTTGGGATGACTGTTCTCATCCCCAAAGGATCAGGTATGCAAATAAAGATGCTTGGGAATTAATATAAGGAGGAAAAAAGAATGCTAAAGATGCATACGTAAAGAGAAAAGAAGAGGTAAATGAACAGTTGGAAGGAGGATGAATGGGGACATACAAGGGAATAGGAAGCTCTTCTGGAAGGAAGCGCGAAAAGGTTAAAGAATTAGAAAAGGGGAACCTGCTCAAAAATAATAATAAAATACGGAATGGTGCGTTTTCCGTACTGATGAAATGAAATGTGAGGGGAGTGTGGAAAGAACACTTCGAAAATCTGACTATATTGGCAGTAATGAAGAGGTGATAGTGAATGTGTGTGGGATTTGATGGTGCAAGAAGGAATAGGTATTTTGGGGATGAGGTTATTAGCAAGGAGGAGGTAATGGGTAGAGTGAGAAAGTTGAAGAATGGTAAATCTGCAGGTATAGATGAAATTACTGGTGAATGATCAAGAACGGAGGCAAGTTTTTGATTGATTGGACCTTGAAGTTGTGTAATAAAGCGTTTATGGAGGGTATAGTTCCGAGGGATTGAAGGAGAGCAGTAATAGTATCCTTATATAAGGGTAAGGGGGATAAAGGGAACTGTAGAAATTATAGGGGAATTAGTTTATTGAGTGTTATAGGGAAGATATATGCTGGTATTTTGGTCGAAAGAGTGCGTCGAGTGACTGAAGGACTGATTGGTGAAGAACAAGGTGCGATATTTAGCAGTGGTAGAGAGTGTGGATCAAATCTTACATTGAAAATGATAAGAGAAAATGAGGGAGAAGAAGAATCGATTGTATTAAAGTGTTTGATGGATTCACAAATTGGGTACAAACACGGTTAATACGCATCCACTATGGCAGGTGTTAGTGATATAATAGTGTTGGTGGTAGCCTTCTGAATGGAATCAAAAGAATGTATGACGATAGGTGAGGCGTGTGTAAGAATAAATGGTGTCAAAAGTGATTAGAAGGAGGGGTTTGAAAGTAAACGTAGATAAGAGTAAGGTTATGGTTGTGAGTGAGGACAGTCTTCAGTGTGAAGTTATGTTAGATGGTGAGCAGCTGGAACAAGTGTCTGAAGTTTAAATATTTAGGGTAATAAGGATAAGGAGGTGGGCTGGTGAATAAAATCGTTGGTGAATGTATGGGACTAGTCTTTAGAGTGCTAAGGGTCTTACTGATGGTATGTTGTTTCCCTGTGTTATTGTATGTAGCTTGAGACTATGGTCTGGAATAAGGAAGTAGATCTTAAAGTTCAATGTGTTCAGATGGCAATCTTTAGGGGCATGCCTAGGTGTGAGAAGAATTGATAAAATGAGGAATGACGTATTGGAGAGTTGTGCGGTGGTGAAGAAATGGGTAAACGAGAGAATAAATAAATAAAAATATGTTGAGATGGTTTGGTCATGTGGCAAAGATGATTGGTAGTCGGTTTTTAAGCGGATTGTATAGTGGCGAGTATGTTGGAAACGACCGGCTTGGGAGATCGATAGAAAAAGTTTCGAGTCATGTAAACGAATGTATGAAAGGACGCATGTGAGTTTGGCAGAGGCAAGAATAAAGGTGATAATAGGAGTGAAATGGGGTGGTTTTGTGAGGGGGTATGTTTTGTGGCCCAACTGGGCCAAGGGATGAACACTTACACTGACGATTTTAACCCATAGTGAGGGTCCGCCGTCAGTTCCCCCGTGAAGCTCATAGGGTGGATTCTGACTGCGTACGAGTCCCTTAGTATTTAATGGTACAGAGGGGGGGGGGGTAAGGCTGGGCTTTCAAGGTGGGCTTTTATATATATATATATATATATATATTTTTATAGATATATAATATAACTATATATAATATATTTATATACAGTTATTACATATATATATATATATATATATATATATATATAATATATTATATATTTATATATTTATATTATATATATATTATAGTATATATATATATCATATATATTATATATATTAATATATTATTAATATAGGCATATATATAACTATATATATTATATATATATATATATATATATATATATATATATAATATATATATATATATATATATATATAGGTAGTATATATATATATATATCATAATATATTTAATATATATATATAAATATGATATTTTTTATAAATTAAATAATGTAATGACTGAACCGGATCGCGATGTGGAAATGTAAATAGTTATACTGCCGCTATGAGGCATATCCAAGAAATGAAGTACGTGACTGAAGAGCTACTCATACATCTACTCTTACTATATTGCGTATACCTCTTGTATAATTGGATTTTAACTGCCGTATTTTAAATGCTAAATACCCTACAACGGACTGATTCTCATTGAAAAAAAAAAGTAATTTTAAAAAAAAACATAAAAAAAAACGTGTTTTTTTTTTAAAAAAAGAACGGTTTTTTTTTTAATCCCAACCCTATATATTAATATATATATATATATATATATATATATATTATATAATATATATATATATATATATATATATATATATATATATATATATATATATATATATATATATATATATATAATTTTTATATATATATATCATATATATAATATATTATATATATAAATTTTTTATATACATGTACATATTTTTATTTATATATTTTAATTTCTTATAAATGTTATTTTGGTATTTATAAGAAATATTTCTTATAAATATTATATATTTTAATTTCTTACATTAAAAATTATTGGTAGTAGGCCTACTATTAATTTTTTATTTATGTTCTTTATATTATCTTTCCATAGCCTGCTGAGCAAGTAGCGACAGGTTTGTTTCAAGTCTGAACAAGTAGTTTTACACTTTCAGCTATAAGCAAGTGGTAACAGGATTGTTTCAAGCCTGAACTGGTTGCTCTTCTGCTAACTTTCTTTGCTCATTTGGTCAATCTGGTGCTTCTTGATGAAACAGTGAATGTGTTTTTACCAGTTTATTAAGTACTTCCAATTTAAGCCTGTGTTTGTCAGTTGTTTTTTATTTATTACTTTTTTCTTAAAACTTAAAATGGATATGGAAGATAAGTGCAGCATAGGAGAATTAACATTGACTGAATGTCAAAAATAGATATACAGAAAATGTAAGTACTTTATCTGAAGAAAATATCCATTTAATTAAATTAAGGATTCAAAAAGGTGATGAGATTAGCACAATTTGTCTTCATCATAAATGTTTAATTTTGAAAAAATATGAATTTCTACAAAAAAAAATGTTGTGATCCATACAAAAAACATAAGAAACCTATTGCGAAAACACTAAGAGTAGTCACTGTACAGCAAAGCAAAGCCTCAGTTTTAAAGGGATTTAAAGTGAAACCCGGATAAAAATTTTGTTCCTCCTGTCGTAAAACCTTATTCAATCAAAACTCAAAGTGTTGATGACAGTGATAATGAACATTTTGAGCAAAATGACAACCTCCCAGAACTTAAACAATTACAAAAAGAAGAGGCTATTGATTCTTTAAATATTTCATTAACAGAAGTAGAGTGCTCACCTTTGAAGTTACGTGCACTTAATGAGCACTGCAAAAAAAACTTATGCAAGAGAGAAACTTGAAAAATTACAGGAAAATGCAAATAAGAAAATTAAATTAGCTCTTGACGTCCAAGTGCCTGTAGATGAAACACAGTTTGAAAAGACTGTTGAAGAAAAAGCTACTGATATGGACTTGATCGTTCATAACATAAAGAACAATCTACACCTACCAACCATGAAAAAGCAAATTCAGTAACTGACTATCCCGGCAGCACTTAACTGGTCAAGACAAAAATGAAATACTTTTCAGATTTCTGATTATTCTGTGCAGCAAGCACAGAAACTGATAGCAGATAGTGATATTGAGAGTCATGATCATTATCTGCTCATTATCTGCTATATGAGTCATTAATTGTTTAGAGATTAATAATATTTATCATAGCATCCAAAAAGTATTAGGATATTGATGAGAGCTTAACAAAAAATATAAATACTGTGAGCAGAAACAGATCAAAGGAAGAAATACAGCATTGACGTGATATTGTTGTGAGCAATTATACTTTTATTATTATATTATCTATTGTAAGTTATCAAATTATTATTATTATGACATGACATTAATATATATTTGACAAGATTAGACAATACGCATATTACTAGACAGTATTAACATACAACTAATCCTTTTATCATATAATCATATATTATCATATCATTTATATTAAATTATCGAGAATTGCATATAGAACCATCCTCAGAATCGGATTATTATCTGCACCTAGCAACAAGGAAAAAGCAAATTCATTTACTGACTATCCCGGCAGCATTTAACTGGTCAAGTCAAGTTATTATTACTTTAGTTTTTTATAAAATTCCATGTCTTTTCTTGTGTCATCAGAAACTTTTCAAAGTAAAAGGTTTTCTAGCAGAACCGGACCCCAAAAGGGGAAAGAAACTCAAACCTGAAGTAATTGATTTAGGACTCAATTTTTTCCAAAGTGACGAACAGATGACCTTGTAGCAACTAACTATGATCCTTCTTATATTGCATATTTGGGAAAGGAAAACTGTTTATTTTCCTTTTACAGTGTCTCATAAATTCAGTTTCTTCAAATTTCTTCTCGACATCATCTTCCACACAGACAATTTTTCTACATTCTATTCCCTCCACCGCAAATGGTGTGTTTTAGCAGGTGCCAATGCCAAGAAGAAGGTGGTGACTGTTCAATTTTTGCATCCTGCAGGGCCATCACTGTCATTTCATTGGCCAAAACGAGAAGACATTTGCCCAGTGCCTATTCCTCATATACTGGCAATTGTTGAGCCTCCTCAAACATCAACTGGAAGACTGATTCTCAGAGGAGTGTACGAGTTCAGTTCAGGAAAAAAATATTACCCCATTAAATTTCTTTTGAATTTACAAATATTGGAATGCAATTTTGGTTCAAGTTTTCAGACCATGTTATTATTATTTTTTTACTAAATATAATGTTAAAAAATATTTAATATTTTGTGTTGGCTTTTAAAAAAATTCTTAGAATTTAAATTAACTACCTTTTAACGTGCTTTATCCCCTATAAAGAGGGTAACACGGGGAGACCACAGGAAATCGAACTTTATTGCTTTATGGCCGGCTATCCCAAACCAGCGCCACCAACATGTTCGCAGTCGAGTTTTAATTCTTGCCCCCAGGTAGATAAAACTCCAACTGCTACGCGGAGGATTTGAACCAGCGTCCTCTCGTATGAGAGTCGGCGACTCTACCTCTGCGCCACGAGAATTTAGATTAAAATAGAATATTTCCTAGGGATAAAAATATGTTTAGTTATTCTTCAGTTTTTATCAACCTAGGCCAGGGGTCGGCAACCTGCGGCTCTTTGGATGTGAAGTTGCGGCTCTTTAGTTCCATACGCAAATATTATTTATTTAAAAAAAAAAAAAAAACATTTAAAAATTGATCGTTCTGAATCGATGACAGCAGATGACAAGTTTTGCAATTATTTACTAAGACTTAGTAAATAATTGCAAAACTTGTCATCTGCTGTTTTGGATACCTAAATAATAATTTTAAAAATTCTTTATTACAGCTTCACCGCAAGCATGGCATCTACAAAAAAAATGAGAGAAGAACTGAAGAAGAGCATCGAGAATTCAATTGGGATTGGACGGAGTCGTTCGCTTTCATATGCAACTCAGATTTCCTTCCGACTTGTCTCATTTGCCACGAAAAATTCGCACACAATAAGAAATCAAATTTAGAGAGACACTTCACTAAAAAACATACTCAGTTTTCTAGTAAATATCCAGCCGGCGAAGAACGAAAAAAAGCTTTCGACGAGCTCCAAGAACAAAAAGCAATCAAGTTCCATGTTAAGTAACTGGACGCAATCTACAAGTAATGTTAATCTAGCAAGCTTGCGCAGTATCACTAGAATGCAAAAAAAAGGCAAACATTCACAGATGATGAGTAATGTCAAAGTGCCTTCAATACGTGCAATCTGAAGAACTGTTTGTGATTTCAAAACAACCAAAATCTTTGGAAAAAAATACAAAGATTTGCATATCCGCTTGAACAGTACAAGATAGAATAGCTAAAATGTCTCAAATGTAACATATTTGCAGGTGGAAGATATTCAACTTTCTTCTGCCTTATCACTTGCTATAGATGAGTCTTGCGACATAAAAGACACGGCACAAGTTGCCCTTTTTGTCAGGTATATGTCTTCCCAAGGTCCAAAAGAAGATCTCTAAGATTGCTACCACTCTCGGGACAAACTAGAGGGGAAGATATAGCGAATGCCGTGCAAAAATGCTTTGAAGACAATAAGATCGAATTTAAATACTATCGTTTCAAATAGCAACTTTGATGGGCAAGAAGTATGCAGGAAAAATAAGGGGGCAGCAAGCGATTCTTCAGAGAAAAATAAACTACGAAATTCGTTACGTTGCCACGCATAATACACGCAAGAAGCACTTTGTTGCCAAACATTTCGGCGCGAAATAGTTTGAGGTTACTGAATTTGGATATCAGATTGTTAACAGGCATCTTGTCCAAAAGCACTCTCGATGTCAGTTTAAAGAACTTCTTAACGAAATGAGACTTCAGACCCTTCTTTCACAAAAGTGGCGATGGCTTTCCAAAGTAAGGTTGTTTGAAACGTTTTTGCTTTCTGCTTGAATGAAATAAATACATTCTAATGAAAGGCATTATCCCTGAATTAAAGAATGACAAATGGTTGCAAAAATTTTACTTTGTGGTAGATATCACAGCGAAATTAAGTGAGCTGAATTTAAAACTGCAAGGAAAGGGAAACCCAGCCTATGTTTTGGTAGAAGAATTGGTTTGTTTTGAAGAAAAATTAATTCTTTTTTGCAGAAGATATTCAGAGCGGCAAATTACTTCATTTTCAATTTCTAAAGCAAATATCGCGATAAAACCAGTGCAACTGTTGACACGAATTACTTCAGCACAGTTATAAAAAAATTAAAGATGAATTTTGCTGACAGATTTGAGCAATTCAAAACCAACAAAACCACTCTAGCATTCATAGTAAATCCTCTCGACACAAATGGTAACGAAATCCACATTGAGCCATTTGGAATTGATACTGGATCTCTAGAAATGCAATTGATCGATTTAAAAAGTAAAGCTTTGTGGAGTGGAAAATTTACAGAGTTGAAAAGCAAGTTGGAGGTCCAGAATTGTATGTACGTAACGCAACAAAAGTGGACGGCTTTAAAAGAAATGCCGCGAGTTGAGGCACATATTCGACGCATAGAATAGTCTTCCAGATTGCTACAGTGAGGGGAAGAAGTTGGCATTTGGAGTGTTGACTATCTTCGGATCGACATATTCGTGCGAGCAAGCGTTCTCTTGCATGAATATAATTAAAAGTAAAGTAAGAAGCCAACTAACAAATGAAAATAGCTATATAGGCCTAGGTCCTAGGCCTATATAGCTATAAATTCCATAGTCTTAAGAAAATGCAATTACGTATTTTTTGAATTTTGATTGAAGTTACTTAAGAAATTGTTCATATTATTCTTATATTTGTTTTAATATAGGGCCTGTTTGCTTTATAATCACTTAAAAATTTTAGTTTCACCAAAAAGTAAATACTTAAAACCCCTTTAAATTTCTATATCTTTAAAATTTTACTCGTAAAAAATTGCATGAAATTCGTATATTTAACAGAAAAAACACAACAAAGGAATGAAAACCCCATCAATTTTATTTCTTGATATGATAGCCCATGTATTGGAGATTATTTCGAAAAAAAGGTGGTTATTATCTCTTTCCCTTTGTGTGATATTCAGTGTAACTCTACACCATGTATTTTTTATCAAAAAAACTACAAAGATAGAAATAAAATATTTTTTACAGCCTTGGTAGTTTCACTTTAGGCCATTTTGTATTTTTTTCTAGAATCCTTATATATTACAGTATATAACTTCAAAATTTCACAAAAATTGGATGATAAATAAAAAAGTTATAAATTATTTTCGAAAGGTTAGCAAGTCTCTTTTTGCGGCATCCGATCGTTAAAAACGTCAAAATTTCAAAACTTTGATAGCCTATAAAATGTAAACGAAGAGGTATAGAGTGTTAAAAACTTGCTGTGCTTACTTATCTATATAGGGAGAGCAAATAAGTCAACTTTCATTAAAAAATCTGAGGGGATGGTTACAAAATAATATTTTTTTTGCTCTCTCTCTCCTCTCTTTCTCTCTCTCTCTCTCTCTCTCTCTCTCTCTCTTTTTTTCTTCTTTCTTTTTCTCTTCCTTTTTCTCTTCTTCTCTCTCTCTCTCTCTCTTCTCTCTCTCTCTCTTCATCTTCTCTCTCTCTTCTCTCTCTCTCTCTTCTCTCTCTCTCTCTCTCTCTCTCTCTCTCTCTCTCTCTCTCTCTCTCTCTCATTTCTTTTCAATTTCTCTTTCTATCTCTTCCTTATTTCATCCTCTCTCTCTCTCTCTCTCTCTCTCTCTCTCTCTCTCTCTCTCTCTCTCTCTCTCTCTCTCTCTCTTTCTCTCTCTCTTCTCTCTTTCTCTCATTCTCTCTCTCTCTCTCGTGCATAATAGGAGTGAATGGCGGGGTTTTGTGAGGGGGTATTGGTGTGGGCCCACCTGGGCAAAGGATGAACCCCCATTGACGAGATGCCATAAGTGAGGGTTCCTCGCGGTCCCGGAAGTCTAGGGTGGTTTTCTGACTGGGATGAGTTCTCACTAAAAGGTATAAAGTGCGGCGGTAAGGCTGGGCTTCTCTTTTCGATTGCGTCATATTCTTCTAGCTTTCTCTGTTTCTCGGTAGCTGTCACGCACCTTAACCCCAGTCTTGGTTAAAAAAGGTAGATGAAGATAAGATATATATATATATATATATATATATATATATATATATATTATATATATTTCTTTAAATATATTTATATATATATACTATATAATAGTATATATATAGATATATATAATATATAATATATATATATATATATAATTAATATATATATATATATATATACGTATAATATATATATATAATATATATTATATATTAATATATATTTATATATATATTATATTATATAATATATATATATTAATATATATATATATATATATTTAGGTGCTTTACTGCTCCTTTAATAACATTTGAAACCATGGTTATGTACGTATTCAAACAATTGGGCTTCTATACTGGACTTGGTTTAATGCTTCATATAGGCTACAAATATTCACCTTTGGGATTGGTGAGTATTTTTGGTTGTTTATTTTTAAATATTTATTATTTATTTCATTTAAAATCTCAAATAAAATACCATAGGAGTTTTCTTGGTTAAATTTAAATAGTTTTAAGATTTTAATTGGATTATACCGAACTGTAGAACGTGAAACCATTTATTTGAAGGGTTTTTTTTGGTTGTGTTGTAGTTGGATCTTGTGCCTAATGGAGGGATACTGTTAATTAAACAACTCTGTCAGAGCCCAAGGTGGACCATTTAAAACTCTTATACATAAGCTATAAGGCGAAGACTCATTTATCTGAAGTAAATGTCAGAGGGTTTAGGGTTCCTCCTTTAGAATTATTCTGAGGTGTAATTTGATGCTTGTTTATATTGGCATCTGGTTCTTAGTTTGCTTGGTTTCTGTTACTCCTCGAAGGAGCCTAGGATCCCTGTCACCACTCGCAATCACTGGTTTCAGTAGTGGAATGATATACGCCTTGCAGGTAATCAGCTCGCACATCATAGACTTTGTGTTACTTTCCAACCGATCAGAATTTGTCCCTGGGTTGTATGGAATGCAAGCGCAGTGTTTTACCATCTGAACTATGGGGGACTTTTTTTTTCTTTATTTGGGTTATTTTAATAATGTTAGCTATGCATTTGTGCCTTGCTCTTTCTCATAGATAGATGAATATAAATTAGGTTGTAAGGATCTAAAAATATGGAACATCAAATTTTTGACATGATACAAATGCAAATTTTAATAAGTAGCGCCAACAAGAATTGATTTGAATATTAGATCGAATTAAATGTAAATGAAGTTACCACATTCATCATTTAAAGATATTTCTTGAATCTGTCATTTTATTTTTATTGTAGTCATGGGTGTGGACAAACCATCTCTGATTTATTGGCTTACCATGAATTTTCTGATTCTGCTTCCGATTCAAATTAATCTTGGGATTCTGATTCTATATACTCATGACCAAACTGACTTTCCATTTCGGTTCCAAAACACTAAGGGTGTACGTTTTACATTGATCTGTAAGACTTGTTAGAAATTATTATTAGTTTTCTGTTTTTAGACTTTGTATATTGTCCATTGTGATAAATTCTATCTTCATTCGAAAAGTATTTTAGAACAGTTGATATCATATAAATGTGAAATCTTATAGGTAGAATTATTATTATGTGTAATATAATTTATTATTGTTTTTGTTGTTGTTGTTGTTGTTGCTCTTAAACATTATTTTAAAGGTCAGAAGTTTGAGATGATAATCGCATGTATCATTACTGTTAAAAAAAGTCAAGGCTTCGACCTCAGACTTTTTATTTATTTTTTTTATTTATTTTTTTTTTTTTTTTTTTATAAAGAGGTGTGGTTGAATGTTCCAATGATGAGGTTTCGAAGGAAGGGTATTTGGTAGTGATGGGACGATTAATCGTCATCGGCAAAATAGGCATATTTTTTCTCAATCGTCATCGTCAATTTCTGCCGATTAAGGGAGGAAATATTACACCAGAAACTTAAGAAAAGATTGTTTCTGCATTATAATTTGAGAACGCTGAATTTAAAGTACTTGAATTTTGTACGTCTGTCCATGTTCTAACATATTAAAAAATTTTAAAATCAATATTTTGAAGATACTATATATTAAAATTACATAAAATATTAAGTTGAAATATAAGGAACATGAATTATTTTATTATTAAAGAAATCATTATTATTAATCAAGAGAAATTATTATTATTATTATTATTATTATTATTATTATTATTATTATTATTAAAGAAATCATTATTATTAATCAAGAGAAATTATTATTATTATTATTATTATTATTATTATTATTATTATTATTATTATAACCCTAACCTTTTGCTCTTGTCTGAGATCCAGGGATGGCTAAGAATTCATCCTCTAACTCGTTTAATATATCCAACTATAACTTATTTCATTATTTCCGTCTAAAGGGTGGAGTATGTGCCTCTTTGTAAAAATATTCCTGTAACACGTCTCGAAAATCTCGAATCTCCTAACTTCGATTTTCTGTGGCTTAAAATCTTTCATCCTTCTACTACAATAATCTTGTGCTTCTGCTACTGTTCTTCTAACCGAACAGATTTTCAGCCCTTTTTGAAATATCTTACTACTTCCCACGAGACTGTTATATCTTCTCATCCAAATACTGAAGTCTTCTATTAAGGGGATTTCAATGTACACAGCACTGAATGGTTGGGGTCCCCTCATACCGACTGATCTTGGTGGGGAGAAGGCCGAATCATTCAGCATTCTCAACGATCTGGAGCAGTTAATTAAAGAACCTACACACATTCCGGATCGTCCCAACCATTTCTTGAGCACACTTGACTTATGTTCACCACTAGTCCTTCTCTATAAATGCACCACCTTCGCTCCTACTGCTAAATCTGACCACAACCTTATATCTTCTAATTTTAATACTTTCTCTCTAACAGCTCCATCCTGCCCTATGCGTTTTTCTGGCACGTTAATCGGGCTGGTTGGGGGGCTTTGCGTCGCTTCTACGCTAACTATAATTCGAGTAACTGCTTTGACTCTGATGACGCTTCAGCTTATGTCGATAAGGAGGGAGCTGTAATCGTTGATGAGATGAGCAGGTTCATTTTTTTCTTCAACTAAATCTTTCTCTTCCTAAAATCCTTGGTTCGATCGTGCTTGTTCTCTGGCTATTCAGGCTAGAGACAGTGTGTATCGGGAGTGGAAAAATTCTCGTTCTCCTATCACGCTCTCTAATTTTTGTTCAGCTTGAAATCGTTGCAGGAATACTCATCGACGAGCAAAGCTAACTTTCATTAAACGAAAGTGCGTTGACCTCCTTGGTTCTCCTACTGACAAATCTTTCTGGCCTCTTCCCAAAAATATCTCTAACAGCTTCTGTAAATTATCCTTTCCTCCTATTATTCCCTTTGATAGTTCTGTTGCTAATACTCCAGCTGAAAAGGCCAATCTCTTTGGCCTCCTATTTTCCTCTAACTCAACCCTGGAAGATTCTGGCATTCCTCTTCCTCCTCCTTCTCTCAGGTGTCCTATGCTTTTGCCTGTGATTACATTTGATCGGGTGCATTTGGTCCTTAAATCAGTGAAGAACATAAGGAAGGTGGGTGGCCCGGATAGCATTCCTCCGCTAGTTTTGAGGGAGTGTGCTTCTGTGATGACGACGCTCCTCGTTCAACTACATTCTCTATGCCTTAATACTAGCACTTTTCCTCAGTGTTGAAAGCACGCTTATGTCCAACCTATTCCGAAAAAAGGAAGCCGCTCTGATCCTTCTAACTATCGCCCTATAGCTCTCACTTGTATTCTATCCAAGATCTTCGAAACCCTCTCAACCTCACCTCTTAGATCTAGAATTCCATTCTCTTTCCGATCGCCACGGCTTTCGGTTATGCCTGAGGCTTACCGCTATATACATTCTTATTTAACCGATTTATGGTTTACCGCCCTGGGACTACGGGGAGACTTGCGTGGTGGCTGACATATCCAAAGCATTTGATCGGGTATGGCCCGCCTCACTGCTCTCCAAGCTCCCATCCTTCTCTTTGCTTACCTATGTCTACTTTCAAATCGCTCAATATCGGCTGTTGTTGATAAGGACTCTTCTTTTTCTGTCAATAGTGGTATTCCTCAGGGTTCTGTCTTATTTCCTACTTTATTCCTACTTTTCATTAATGATCTCACCTGCACATCTAACTCTATCTACTCATATACCAATGACTCAACCCTTCATTCTTCAACTAATTTCAATTCTGCTCCCTCTTTTACTTCTAGAATTGCTTCTCGTTTTAATCTTTCCGATTCTATTGTCGCTGATCTGGATAGAATATCCGGGTGGGATCGTCTCAACCTTGTGAAATTCAATTCATTAAAAACCCAGCTTCTACATATCTCCCTCTCTAAGACACCTAACTTTCCTATCTTTTTCGACGGTTCGATCGGCTCTCCTGTTGACAATATGAACATCCTCAGCCTCTATATAAACAAACAAAAAAAAAATAGTCTGGGACACCTCACATCAAAACGGTTGCTAGGGCGACCTCAAAGAAACTGCGAGTTCTGTTTAGACTGCGTGACTTTTTTCTTTATCTCAGTTACTCCAGCTATACAATGGTCTCATCCGCCTTTGTATGTAGTACTGCTCTCATATCTGGAGGGGGGGGGGCTCTGGTTTCACCCGGCTTTTGGATAGGGTCGAGTTAAAGGCCAAAAGGCTTATAAACTGCTCTGTACTTTCCAGTTCACTTGACCCTCTATCTTTGCGGCGCGATGTTGGTGCTTTATCTCTTTTCTAAAGGAACCGCAGCGGCAAGTGCTCGAGGGAACTTACCACTCGCGTACCACGACCTTTACGACGCCCTCGTAGCACGAGGAGTGCTGTGTCTGCACATGAGTGTTGTGAGTAACTCCAGGCTAGTTCGCTGCGATGCTTCCTTCCCTGCCACCTCAGTTCTGTTGAATTTTCTTCTATCTTCTGTGTTTCCTGCAGAATTCAATCTCCCTCACTTTAAAGCCCGCGTCTATTTTCATCTGCGTAATTTTCGTTATATGGTGAACTTTTGTGGTGTACATCACCCTATCCTTGAATAGGGCTGTCCGTGAGTGGTGGTGATAAAAAAAAAAAATTAGAAACAAAACCAAGATAACAGGAAAGCTTCTATGTATTAATGCGGTTCTTAATGTATTTACACGTTTAAATAAGAATGAGGTGAACACAATTTAATTCTTCCCTATTATAAATTTTTTAAATATTAAAATAATAGAAATTTTTAAGATATACTTTTCAATTAATCGTCATCGTCAAAATTTCCTTTAGTCGTCGTCATAAATTCTTAATCGTCCCATCACTAGTATTTGGAAATATATGAAAGAAAAAAAAGGAAGACTAAAACTAGCATACAACGGAGGAGAAAAAAAGAGGTAAATGAACAGTTTGGAAGGAGGACGAACAGAAACTTAGAGAATAGGAAGCTCTTCTGTAAAGAAGAACGAAAGGTTAAGAGGGAGAGTAAAGGGAATCTTCATGAAATAATGAATAGGGGTGTTACTTTCGCGAATGATGAAATGGATGTTAGGAAACACTTCTAAAATCTGCATAACATAGACAGTAATAAAAAGATGATAGTGAATGTGTGTGGGTTTGATGATGTAAGAAGAAATATATATTTTGGGGATGAGGTAATAGTAGTGTGAGAAAGTTGAAGAATGATAAATCAGCAGGTATAGATTGAATTATTGGTGAAATGATAAAGAATGGAAGCGAGATTGTAATTGACGGATATTGATTTGTGGAGGATATATTTCCGAAGGATTGGAGGAGAGCAGTAATAGTACCATTATATAAGGGTAAGGGAAGATAAGGGGAATTGTAAGAACTATAGGGTAATTGGTATATTGAGTGATGAGGAAAACATATATATATATATATATATATATATATATAATTAATATATTTTAATATATATATATATATATATTAATATATTAATATATATTATTTAAATATCCTGTATATCGTAATGATAATTGATAAAAGTATATTATATATATATATATATATATATATTATATATATATGCTGGTATTTTGGTTGAAAGAGTGCGTCATGTGACTTGACTAAGGAACTGATTGGTGGAGAACAAGGTGCATTTAGGAGTGGTAGAGGATGCGTGGATCAAATTTTCATATTGAAACAAATGAATGAGAAAGAAGAAGAATAAATTGTATTTAAGTTTTATGAACTTGCAACAGGTGTATGACAGGATTAATAGGGAAGCTCTATGGCAGGTGTTAGTGATATATGGTGTTGGTGGTAGGCTTCTGAGTGGAATCGAGAGTATGTATGTCGATAGTGAAGCTTGTGTATGAATAAATGGAGTGGGAAGTGAATGTTTTAATATTAATAGTGCTGTGAGACAGGATTTGCTGTCTCATGGATATTTCATTTGTATTTGGTGAAAGGGAGAGAGTGGAGGGTGCCTCGCTTATTGTACGCTGATGATTTGGTTTTGTGTGACGAATCTGAATAAAGGATTAATAGGATTTGTAAAAAGAGGGGTTTGAAAGTATATTTATATGAGTAAGCTGATGGTGATGGTAGTGGGTGAGGAGATTCCACTTTGTGAAATCAGGTTTGATGGTGAGCAATTGTAACAAGTATCCGAGTTTAAATATTTAGGTTATATATTGGATGAAAAGGGAACGGTGATGCAGAGTGTAGTAGGAAATGTTTGAATGGTAGGAAGGTAGATGATGAATTTAAATCCTTAATGAATGGAAAGAGACTAAGTCTTGAGTGTGATAGTGTTCTGCATGAGTATATATTGTTACTTGTGTTAATGTATAGTAATAAAACTGTGGTGTGGAATAAGAGGTATAGATCTAAGGTTCACTATGTACAGATGGATAATCTCAGAGGTGTGTTAGGTATGCGAACAATTATAAAATGAGTAATGAACTTGTTAGGTACTTGAGTGTTGTGAAGAAAGGCATAAATGAGAGAATAAACGAGAGAGTATTTAGATGGTTTGGTCATATGTTAAGGATGGATTATAGTCGATTGGTTAAGCGGGGATATATAGCGGTGAGTGTGCTGGGAGTTGACAGGCTGGGAGACCAGGAAAAAAGTTGATTGAGTCAGTAAAGGAATATCTGAAGGAAAGGAAAATGTGTGTTTGGCAAAGACTAGAAGAAAGTGCACAATTTTGAAGTAAATGTAGTGGTTTTGTGAGGGGTTATAGTTGTGGGCTTTGCCCAGGGAACAAACCCCACATTGACGAGATATCACAGTGAGGTTCGTCGTAGTCTTGTAAAGCCCTAGAGTGACTTTTTTAACTGCGACGAACTTTCACTTAATGGTAGTGAGATGGGCTTTCCTTTCGACGGGCTTTCCTTTCGACTTGCGTTATGACTTTTCTACTTTACTATCTTATTTCCGTCCATGTTATGCACCCTACCCCACATCTAATGTGTAGCGAATGGAGGATAAAGTAAGAAGAAATATCTTTAATCACCGTCTTCGACCCCACGGCTCAGGATCCAACTCAATAGCCCTGTTTAAAAGTGTTTAAATATTAGTCCTAATAAGTAAATAAATATTTAAAAAAAAAATGTTCGAAATTGAACTTTAATCAACTAAACTTAGAGAAAACAAATATTAATTTGTTTTTATTGTTATATGAAAGTTAATTACATTAATAATAATAATAATAATAATAATAATAATAATAATAATAATAATAATAATAATAATAATTTTCAGATGGCTGAAGAGCGAAAAAGAGAACAAGAGAGGCCCCCACCACGAATTGGGGAGAAAAATGCATAACTAATTAGTAGTAGAACTGATAGAAATGATTATACATTATTATTATTATTATTATTATTATTATTATTATTATTATTATTATTATTATTATTATTACTATTATTATTATTATATTATTGAAACGTTAATGAAAAATATTTGTTTTTATGGAAGCTTGTATATATTGCAATAAACAATATTTATTATGGTCAGGTTCATTTAATTGTTTCCATATTATTTTTACAACTATTACGTATAAAGGTATCTGCCCGTCAATTTGGTGGTAACTGAAATACTATATAAGTAAATACACATTTATAGTAAGTAGTTAAGTGTAGTGATGGCCGATGCATCGGTAGGGTAGAGCATTCAATTTCAGTGGCCCGGTACTGGGAGAAAAATGACTGGCAGGGTTGCGCTGAAATTTTCGACTCTTAGTCAACTCTAGTCTCCTCTCTCTCTCTCTCTCTCTCTCTCTCTCTCTCTCTCTTCTCTCTCTCTCCCTCTGCTTCTTCTCCCCTCATTCGAGCGAGCACTTCGCTCTCCCTCCTCCTCTCCTCTTCCTCTTCTCTCCCTCTCCCTCTCTCGCTCTCTCGCTCTCACTCTCCTCCCTCCGTCTGCTCCTCTCCCCTTTCTCCTCTCTTCCCCCTGTTCTCCACTCCCCCCCTGTTCACTCTCTCTCTTCCACGCGGTCCGACTCTTCCCCTCATCTCGCCCTCTCCCTCTCACTCTCTCTCCTCCTCCATCCTCTCTCTCTCCTCTCTCCTCCTCTCTCTCTCTCCGTCGTATCTCTCTTCTCTCTCTCTCTCTCTCTCTCTCTCAGTCTCTCTCTTCTTTCTCTCTCTCCTTCTCTTACTCCTCTCGTCTCTCTCTCTCTCTCTGTCTCCTCTCTCACTCTCCTCATCTCTCCTCTCCTCTCTGTCTCTCATCGGCGCATCCCTCACTCAGTGAGCTTCTCATCTCTCTCTCTTCTCTCCTTTCTCTCTCTCTCAACACACGACCCTCTCTCATCCTTCTCTCTCATTCCTCGTCTCATCTCTCGCGTCTTATCTTCTCATCATCTGC
>JABUQX010055016.1:15000-17500 GCA_015478945.1 Trachelipus rathkii
AGCAGTAAAGTTATACTTATAACACACTGTTGCTTATGCAAAATGCGACTTGGTTTTACTGATTTAAGGGTCTGTAAGTATAAAGTTATTTATAAAAATAGTCTCATATATATTAAAATATGATGTTAAGCAGTAAAGCATTAAATCGGAGAAGCAGAAGGTGTTTTTTACTCACCTTTGAACAAAAAGGATAAAATTATGTAATGGTTTAAGGACATAAGGACATATGGAAATAAAGACAATTCGCCTAAGCGTAAAGGGATGTAATTATCTAATTAATTGATTCATGTTCTATGAACACAGGCATCCTCTAAAGTATCCATTAATAAAGCATGAACTGAATTTCAGCATGTAATAATAATAATAATAATAATAATATTCGTATACCTTTAATGAACATATTGCCATTAAGAGAATACATTGAATATTAGGCTTAATGAATCTTTGTAACGTCATATGGAATAACATTCGTAATTATTACGAACTAAAAATAGTCATGAACGTAGCTAAAGTTTTATACGAAAGAAAAAAGAAAAAAGATGATTCGAAGGCGTGCGGGGCGGTACCAACTCCCGCGCGATCCGATGCGTTTCCGACATTGTGCGGGGGTAGAGAGGCGTGAGGCACTAGTGAGATTGCGTAGTGGTGTGCATTTAGTTGTAGTACTGGCATGTTGTGTTTCGGTCGGTATATAGTTCGGTTTTTCTCTCGTTCAGGTACGTGTGTTGGTTGCACGCATAGAGTAAGCTGTGTCGTGATTCGGTTGTTCTGTGTGCGTGTGCCACTTCATAGTGAGAGTTTCTGGAGTTTAGTAGAGATAGTATTTTCATGTTGGTACAGATTGTATATTTAATATAGATTGTCAGTAATGGGCGGATATGCCATAGAGGCGGTCGTGTGGAGAATAAATGTAGAATCAGTGCGGAATTGGAGTGTTGGTGTGAGATGGTGTTTGAGAAAGTGTAAGGCCGTGCGATGTGCGAGGAGGTATAGTTAGATGCATGCTGGTATGCTTGTACATCTTTCTACACGATACATAAACTTAAGAGTAATAATTTACTAGAGCCGTATCTGAAAGAAAAAAAAGAAAAAGAGGGGGGGATTAATGTGCTATTTATGCGCATGGTACTCGCGTGCGATTGGTGTGGAGAGTTTGAATGTGGCTCGTCGATGGAGTGTATTATGTGGCTGGATAGGTGTGTTGTTGGGATCGGAGCTCAGTAGGGGTTTTGTACTGATGGTTCGGAAGTGTTGTTGTGGTTTTAAGGCTCTGCTAGTTTGCAGCAGATTGTGCACGCAGAGGTGGGGATGTGCGGATGGATTCTGTTGGTTGGACAGCTTGTATTGTCTTGTGGTTGATTCGTGGAGGTTTTTGTGATGATATTAATGTAATTCGTTGCTTGGCTGCTGGTTGCGTGAGGTTGAGTGGAAGACTGTATAGTTGTCAGCGTGAGATTGTATAGGCTATATTTTTGCGCAGCTAGTCAGTGTGCGACAAGACTCTGGTGGTGTATGATGATGCGTATGATTGGCGCGATGATGTGTTGTGCTATGTTATGGGTCATACGGATCTGAGCCGTTAATTTTAAGACGTACGGTTTGCTTCGACGTGTAGTGAAGGGACTGTATGAGTTGTTCTCTAGCACCTGTGTATGATCGGAGGGCGTAATAAAGTGAGACTGATTTAGTTGGTGACTCGGTTAAGCGAGAGACAGAGTGGGTCGGTTTGTATATTCAGGAGAGTGAGTTCGGGGATCGCGTTCTGTTGCGTGCTTGTCTTTGATGGTAGTTGACAGGATTTGAGAAGGATCTGTTAGCTGGTCTAGTAGGGACCTAGGCATGCTCGTTATCAGTATAGTGATGTGTGTTATGTTACAAAAGATGAGAGTATGCAGAGACGTATACTTGTATTTGTGATTGTGGTTTGTCGTTGCGTACTATGGATTTGGACCGGCGTTTTGTTATACTGGGTGTGTGTGTTTATCAGGCATTCTGTAGTATAACGGTGCTCGGGTCTTGATAGTGTTAATAACGATAGTAACTAGTGCATGCAGCATGCAGTCTATAGTTCCAGAATGGAGAGGGTTAGTGAGTCTTGTTATGTATTATAGGCTAGGTCTGTATAGTCGTATAAGCGTGGACATCATGACAGTCTCGCATCGTGCGTCGTATAGCTACATGGCTGTCAGTGATCTGGAGAGCGAGTTAGAGAATACAGTGATATAAGCGTGATGTGTTTGAGTGCTCATGAGGAAGCAGCTGGTCTCGACATGTAGTGTCATATCGCATTGGGATGTGCCGAGATATCACTCGATTGTTATTCGTGTATCGCTATTGAAGTACTATACATACTGTTGTTAATGTCTATAGTGTGGTTATGTGTGGAACGATGTAATGTAAGGGCAGATATTGATTGTCATTGGTAAGGTCATATTTGTGTTGGTAATTACGGCTTTAAAATCATGAGTTTCGCCGATGTATAAGGAGTTGCAATGAAGGC
>JABUQX010055017.1:0-2500 GCA_015478945.1 Trachelipus rathkii
TTTCGTTTGATGAAAGCCCGCTTTGCTCGTCGAAGAGTATCCCTGCAACGATTTCTAGCTGAAGAAAAATTAGCTAGAGGATAGAAGAACGAGAATTTTTCTATCCCCCGATACGCACTGTCTGTAGCCTGAATGTAAAGAAAGATTTAGTTTTAGAAGGAATGAATGAGGAAAGAAAAATTTATCTGAAGAAGGAATGAACCTGCTCATCCCATCAACGATTACAGCTTCCCTCCTTATCTTTTAAATCTTTATACATCCATCATTATTCCCCTTCCTTACTGAGGTAGCCAAATGTTTATATCTGCAAACTTGGAAACCTAACATTTAAGTCCATGGTCTAAATATGTAATACAATATGGGGAACAGCCACTTGACCTAACAAATCGTACGGACCTGCAAACAATGTCTCCTCTTTCATTAAATAAATTGCAGATTTCATTTCCATTGATAATCTATTATTAATTATTTTATTATTTATTATTATTATTATTATTATTATTTTATTATATTATTATTATTATTATATATTATTATTATTATTATTATTACATTATTATTATTATTATTATTATGTATTATTATTATTATTATTATTATAAAAACTTCCTTTTAACGTGCTTTACCCCTTTTTCAGAGAGGGTAACACGGGTGATTACAGGAAATCGAACTTTAAGGCCTGCTATCCCAAACCAGCGCCACCAACGTGTTCGCAGTCGAGTTTTGAAATTCTTTAATTAAATGCTTTTTGATTGTCGTCATAATTGTTACTTACTGAGGTCAACTGTATCCCCATATTAAGCTGATCACCATTTAAACCTAACCAGGGGTAACTGGTGGGTGGATTTCACATTGTGAAATCATAGGACCGTTTTTATTTAACGGAGCGGTCGATGGAGACAGGTACCTAAAATTGCTGCTGGAGTCGGTCTGTCCACACATTGACGAGATTTTGTGATAACGACGTGATTTACTTTCAGCAAGATGGAGCACCTCTCCACTCATCGCGAGTAAGAGCTCACCCTCGATGCAGCATTTCCAAACACTGTTGGACGAAGGGGTAGTTTGAATACCCTGCGCGTTCCCAGATCTCACGCCAATGGACTTCTTTTTATGGGATACCTCAAGGACAGAGTTTATCGCTCAAAACCAAGAACGATAAATGCATTGAAATTGGAAATCGAAAGACAATGTCGCGACATTCCAAATGAACTGTTTCATGTCGTTTGCGACTCCATTGGTTCGCGTTATCAGCTGTGTCTGGACAATGGCGGTCATCATTTTGAACATTTGTGAACATGATTCTTTAAATACATGTATGTTCTGTAATTCAAGCCTTTAAACTTGTCACTATGTTCATAAATAAAGTTTGTATAGTCTTTCAAAGTGTTAGTACATTATTTTGAGACACCCTATATATATATATATATATATATATATATATATTTTACATGATACCACCACTCACGGGGTATATATTTTACCTTAGACATATATATATATATATATATATATAATATATATATATATATATGATTCGGCCAGTCATCGAATATGGACGTGGTAAAAAACAAAAGGGAGGCAAAGAAGAAGAGGAGCACCAGAAAAGATTCTGAAGAATGTTCAAAATCTGAAAGAATTATATATTGGAGAGAGGACTGTAAATTTGTTAAGGAAATTGTTAAATAAGTACTTTGGGAATTGTTTTTAAAGAAGAGTGTACTTCAGAGTTTGAAATTTCAAGTCTAGTAAAGGAAAAATTTATTTTAACGAATCAAAATTTCAAAATTTTAAGTATTTATTTTTAAATTATTTTCATATAAAATCCAATATGGAGGAGCAACAATTTTTTCGACAACATTATATATATATATATTATATATATATATATATAATATATATATATTTATATATATATACATATATATATAATATATATAATATATAAGTATTATATATTTAGGTATGGTAATGATAAATTTTTGTTAAATGTTACTATGTGTCGAGATATTTTATAGGTGAGGACACGCGGGTTCAGTATCAATAAATAGTATCTGTTGTCTAGGGGTTTGAACAATAATAAATCCTTTAAAACTTTGCTGAATATCAGGTCCAAACTTCAATAAGAATAATCAAAAGGTTCTGGAAGCTGTGTAGGTTTACAAAACAGTCAAGATAAAAGTAGGAGTTTTACTCATAAATCATATTAAAAGAAATACCGATCACAAGATTCAAGAACGATAGTACGAAACGCCAAAAAGCCCTTATCATAAAATCTCTGCCTTTTTATAGTCTTTGGCAGTATCTTAAATATAGCAATTAACTAAAATAATAGTATCAATTCTTAACTTGATAAGTCTAAAATTAATTATCTTCCTATCGTATTACAAGCTAATATTTTTATACATTTCAATTTGCCAAAATAAATCTTCTTTTATAAAATAATAAAATTGAGTGAATTATGAAATATTATAACCTTAAATAAATAATAGCGAAATCA